>PITB01006145.1:0-92098 GCA_004024585.1 Paradoxurus hermaphroditus | reverse complement strand
ATGTGGCAATGAGAAAAAATGAAATCTGGCCATGTGTAGCAACATGGATGGAACTGGAGGGTATTATATAAGTCAGTCAGAAAAAGACAGAGGGGAGGGGAAGAGGGGAAAGGAAAAAAAGACATAGAGAGGGAGGGAGATAAAACATAAGAGACTCTCAAAGACTAAGAACAAACTGAGGGTGAGGGGGGTGAGGGACGGGGGAGAGGGGGTGACGGGCATTAAAGAGGGCACGTGTTAGGATGAACACTGGGTGTTATATGTAAACCAATTTGAAAATAAACTATTATAAAACAGTAAAAAATAAAATAAAATAAAATATTAAAAAAATGAAAATAACAAAAAAAAGAAAAAAAAGTCTGTATTGTTTTTTTTTTTTAAATTCTAATATAAGTGAAATCATATGGTAAAAAAAAAAAATTCCAGATGTTTGGAAATCTAGAATAAGTATTCCAAAAAACAAACAACAAACAAACATGGATCATGGATCAAAGAAGAAATCAAAATGGAAATTTGAAAATATTTTAAAAAGAATAATAATAAAAATTATACATGCCAAAATTGTGAAAAGTTTGTAGATATACTTATTTATAGTTATACTTGCTTATAGCCAAAATTGCACAGAATTCATAGCCATAGACTCGTGTGTCAATTAAAAGAAAGACTGAAAACCAATAATCAAGCATCCATTTACGGAAATTAGAAAAAGAAGAAAAAATTAAATTTCTCAAAGTATAGAAGTTACTTATATAGTAGTATAGGCAATTATAGTCTACTATATAAAGTGTATGGCCAAGCCAATATAGAAGAAGAACAATGAGGGAGGGCTATTCTCACAATTAGTATATTTTTAAAGCCACAGTAATTAAAATATATAGTAATGACTTAAGGATAGAAAAATAGGTCATGGAAAATAATAGAATCTAGGAAAAAATGGTGCATATGTGGTCATTTGAATAGTAATAACTGCTAGATGAACTAGATAACCATGCTAGAAAAATTAAATAAAATTTGATTATTACTTTATACCACATATAAATATACAATCTAAATGAATATAGATCAAAATATAAAAAGCAAAGAGATAAAACTTGAAGACTGTAATATAAGAGAATATCTTCAGTGTGTCTGGGTGATTCAGATGGTTGAGCATCCAACTTCGACTCAAGTCACAATCTCAGCATCCTTGATTTCGAGCACTGTGTAGGGATCTGTGCTGACAGCTTAGAGCCTGGAGCCTGCTTCAGATCCTGTTTCCCTCTCTCTCTGCCCCTCCCCTGCTCTCACTGTCTCATTCTCTCTGTCTCAAAAATAAACATTAAAAAAAAAGAAAAGAATATCTTCTCGACTGGCAGCCACGTTTCTTAAAGAGAATATAAAAAGCATATCCTATCCAAATTTAGATTGATAAATTAGATATTAAAATTTTAAAAACTTTCTCTTATTAAAATATAAGTGGAAAAGCAAACCACAGTGTGGGAGGAGATATTTAAATCACATATAATCAATACAAAATATTTATACACAATGTTTAAAGAAATCTTACTCCTAAATAAGAAAAGGGTGATCTATAAAAAAGTACATGAGTCTTGAACAGGTACTTCATAAATAAACATCTTCAAATGGTTAATAAGCATATAAAAAGGTGCTCAACATCACTAGTCATTGGGAAAATGTTCATTTAAATCACAGTGAGATTCTATTACATGTCCACTGGAATGGCTAAAATTAAAAATGATTGAAAGTACTGTGCATAGGGCCCAATGAAGAACAACAGGAATTCTCTGCTGGAGTGACTGCAAATAGTTCAACAATTTTGAGAAACGCTTTGGCATTAGCTACTGAAGTTGAATATACATATATCTTATTATCAAGCCATTCAACTATAAGGTGTCTAATACCAAAAGAAATGTGTGCACATGTACCACAGTTTTTCCTTTCTCAAAGTTCAAGGGGCACCAACCTGAACTGTGATTTATAGAGGTTGTCTGAACACTCTCAGGGAGGGCAGACAAATTGCTTCCACCCTGAGCAGGCAGACCAAGAACCAAGAACAACTCAAGATGTAGCCTCGAGAAGGACCTGAGGCCAGTCTTGAGCCCATCATCTATTTAGAGTAATCACCTCTAATAGAGTTGTAAGCTTCTAATTCTACAGCAGGTTTAGTACCTTTAGTTTTCACTTGCTAAACTGAATATAGTTTGGTCTCTGATATATTACGGGGAATTATTAAAAAGAGCTTTCCTATACTTGGAAAAGCAACACATAAGGTAAGAATATTGTTCTTCTCCCTGAGACACTGAGCCTCATCAAAATCTATTAAAGATCGTTTACCACCACTTCAAGGTGAGTTTCTGTACAGTTTTCCAGATTCTCTTCATTCCGAACATTACGACGGGTCTTGGTGAGAGCCAGTATTTCCTAGGAGTTCTACACCTTTGGTATTAATATATAAAGTCCATCATCTCTTCTTCCAGTTATAAAAGAAATATGGGTTATAGATGAAATATGGGTTGTTTATATATGTATATATACATGTGTATGTGTGTGTCTGTGTGTATTTCAGCCAGCGTGTTTTCTAGTGAGAAAATCTCTTGTATGTGAGATAAGAACATGTTCTGAATTAATTTCTAAAGATTTCCTAAAATCCTAAGGTTCCAGACAATGTGAGTTATAAGAAGAAAGGCAGATTTCATCCTTTCATGACCTCTTTGAATAGATTAGTATATAGAAAATGGTGCTGAACTAATGAAAAGTCATATGTAGACAAAAGCCATTTGATGAGTAACTATAGTGCAAGTGTAGTCCGCACATGGATAAGAAAGTTGCCATCCCCAATCTAGTGCCAAGAAAATAATGATTTAAAAAATAATCTACTTTTATGTGATGTTCATTTTCATAGAATTTCCCACCTATATGAGATAATTAGAAGTGTAAAAAGCATATTTACCTCCAGGTACACAGAATGAGTAACTGTTATACATAAGCCATTATTAAGATAGAAGATGAGTAAGGCAGGAGTTCTTTGTTTAAGGAAGTTATGAGTCTAATTTCACAGTAAGCAAAGTACACAAACAGATAAGGTAAAATAAAACATAATAGAGGCTCTAAGAAAGATACAAATGAAACTGGGATTTCAGAGAAGAAAAGTATTATATATAATAATCTGGTAAAGCTTTGTGTAAAGGTCAGAATTTAGAGAATGCTGAAAAATAAAAAGGATTTAATTAGATCTGAATCGGATGGTGAGGACATTTTATTTATTTATTTATTTGTTTGTTTGTTTGTTTTTATAAAAGAAAAGGCATAGGCAGGTAAAGGGCTGAGAGAGTACAACACAAGTTAGGAAAACAGCCAATGCAATAAAGGCTTAGAGAAAGTCCATGGCAGTAAGGGAATAAGTGTCAAGACATGGGAAGAGGCTTTGAATACATTCCAAGTTGGAATTTATACTTAATTCAGCAGACATTTGAGGGACATTGAATGTTTGAAATATGAGAGTGGTTCCATCAGTCAGTAATGAGTAGGAAGAGCTGGACTGAGAAAAATAGAAAAAATGAGGAAAAGCAGGTGAATTATGTAGCATATTTATTATAACAGTTCTAGAGCATATTTATTGCATATTTATTCCTGAGACTGAACTTGCCAGAGTGGCCACTACTAAACTAGTTAGAAAGTCTGGTACAAACGTATCTTTACAAACAAAAATGATAGAACCTGACAAGGCAATTTGCAAGCTAACATTTCAAGAGTAGAAAAATAAATGCCATATTCTAGTAAAGAGATTGAGAGTAATTATTAAACAACTAAAGTATTTCAGCCAGGGTGTTTTCCAGTGAGAGAAAATCTCTTGTATGTGAGATAAGAACATGTTCTGAATTAATTTCTGAAGATTTCCTAAAATCCTAAGGTTCCAGACAATGTGAGTTAGAGTAGAAAATCTATTAAGACTAATATAATTTAATTGAAAATTAGACGTCTAGGCTTTGATTTGGGACAGTTATTTTTCTATAATGTAATACAAGAAAGTGGGAAGAACAGAGACAATGCATTTGGATTCTGGGTGCAGAGGATGTTGGCTAAATTACCTCACCATCTTGCACCTAGATTTTCTCTTTTGCAGAATGGGGATAACCCTTCCTCACGGAATTTTTTTGAGTATTACTTTAAATATAAAAGCAAAGCACCTTGTCAAGGCCTATTCATAGTGTGACCTCAATAAATGATAATTACATAAAAAGAGGACACATATTTACAAAACAAACAAATACCAAGTAGAAATGAATAGAGAAAGATGAGAACAATCCTTGTAAGGGGAGGAATATTGTCAAGAACTTTCTAATGGCAGGCACATTAAAAATAACTATAATTTCAAACATAAAAATATTGAGGAGAGTGGCATTTTTGCAATATGCAAATTTATTTAATGCTGGCTTAATATAACTCAATTTTCATATCTAATTCTGCATTTGAAAAGAAAATAGCCTCACATAGACAAGTAATTGGAAAAGGCAAGTATGTTAAGGTGATTTGGGATTCTTCACAAAAGCTCCTGGTTTCTTAAACCTCATTACAATACAGAATCTGGGGGCACCTGGGTGACTCAGTCAATTAAGCATCCAACTCTTGATTTCAGCTCAGATCATGATGTAAAGATTTGTGGGATTGAGCCCTGCACTGCACTCTGTTCTGGTAGTGTGGAGCCTGCTTGGGAGTCTCTCTCTCCCTCTCTTTTTTCCTCTCCCGCATTCGTGCATGCACATGATCTATCAAAACAAAAACACTTAAAAAAAATACAGAATCTGAAACTATACCAACAAACTTTTGATATTCTGTTACATTAAAATTCATGGCTCTATTTTGCACTCTGAATGGACAGCTGATCAGTGTATAATTTTGCAATATCAAGCATTGGTCCTTTGGAAAACAAATGATCACCAAGTTGTACATTATCTTCCTAATGTTGACACATTTCATTATACATTATAAATATTACCACCAATCTCATTAGAAAAGTCTTAAACATTGGGAAGCCTTTAGGCTCATGGTAGCACAAATTTCTAAATTTCTAATTTCTATATTCTAAATTTCTAAAATTCCAATTTTTACCTGAAACCTCGAATTTTACCATGTGTCATAAACACTAACAATTGTTGTCCTTGAAAGAGTTGGCTCACTTTGTTAATTTCTGAGGATATTTCCACAAAATCCCAAAGTCCAAATTGTCTGTTTTTTCAAGCAGAAAGAAAGTATTCCAGAAAAAAAGGACAAGTTTAGCTTGAAACACAAACAATAGAAAAAGGACTTTTCCTTGAGACAATCTGGTATTCAGCAGAAGTTGCTTTATGCATACAAACATATCTTCATGCAGAATATGAAAAAGATTTGCACCCAGGGTGCCTGGGTTGTTCAGTTGGTTAAGCATCTGACTCTTGATTTCAGCTCAGGTCATGGTCTCATGATTCGGGACTTCAAGCCCCATGTATGGCTCTGTAGGTAGTGATGCAGAGCCTGCTTAGGATTCTCTCTCTCCCGCTGCCCCTCCCCCTTCACACTGTCTCTGTCTCTCTCAAAATAAATAAACTTTAAAAAAAAGATTTGCACTCAAAAATCAAGATTTATTAAGATAACTATTCTTCCTTCATCAAGGACATTAAGAAAACAATGATTTTTTTGACTGCAAATGAGCGGCAGTGAAGAAGACAGGAACTACTATTACATTTTGATAACACTGCTTTGATTTGTGTGAAGGCACCAGCAGTGTTATTCACCATTGTTTTTTTACATCTGTACAAATGTCGACACACTGAAAAAGTAGTATAATGTCCACTAATTACTAAAAAAGAAAACAAAAATTTGGCCTAATAGGCCATCACCTCACTACAAAGGTCCATGGACCATAACGTGAAAACTGTTGGTCTAGGAGTCACAGGCTCATGGATCACTAGGACAGGGATCGCTGAGGCACTAAAGTAGAGCCTGTCCACATGTCAACTCCTCCACCCAACACAGAGATACACTGAGCTGCGGCATGAGTAAGAAATAATCTTTTATTTCTCCCTCTCTCTCTGCCCCTCCCCTGTTCTCGCTCTGTCTGTATGTCTCTCGAAAATAAATAAACCTTAAAAAAAATTTAGAAATAATCTTTTATTTCATCCCTGAATATAGAAATTGATACTTTGAAGTTGGGTCCTACCATAACAAAAACTGAGATAGAGGGCATTAAGCTAATGCAGGTCTTTGGGCCATAGATGGCAAGGAGCCATAAGTTACAAGCCTAGAAAGCCCTATTCTGCTTTTCAAACATTTGGTAAAACTACCAACAATGATGACTTGGAAAGCAGACACATTTTCACAGAGCCTATAGCTCTAAGGAAAGTATTAAGGAATCCATATGACTAAGTGTTGTATGCTATTGTTGTTTTCAGCAGAATCTTGAGAGAAAGAGATGAGCTTAAGCAAAAATGGGCAGGATTGTTAGCGGAAGTGATAGTCAAGAGAAAGTCCACAAATTTGAGGGCTTGAAGGAATGCTAAAAACAACTACTTCTAGGCTCCAAACAATAGGAAATAATTTTTCTCTGGGACCAGTGGGAGTCAAAGGTCTAGTAAGTCTAAGCCTTTATGGCAAAGATCAGATTCAGGATATAACCCCTCCATCCATGTTTGATGGCCTAAAAAAGCTACCATCCAGTGGAGAGAGATTGGCATGTACAAGAAAGAACTTTGGGTGTAGTTACTGACACAGAATTGACTAGAATCAAATAGATCAAAGCCCCGTAAGTTTTCAAGGAAATTTTATGGCTAAAGAAACCAGAAGCCTGAAATTATTTGATATTTAAAATAACACTTTGGCCCCAGTACTTGCATTTACCATAGATAAGCTGTGAATATGGGGCAGCAACTAAGGTAGGCATACACCCAGTGCTCACATCACATCTGGCAATGGAAGCTAATGGAAAAGGAAACACTTCCCAGAGCCTGGAGCCAGGGGGTCTTAGGAAAACATCAGTGTGTTCTTAGCAGAACTGAAGTCTAATTAAGGAATATCCCTCCCAATTGCACTACAGTGAAGGTCTTCACATCCTGTCTAGTCATACTACATAATTTTTATGGATGAGTATCTGCTGTTCTTTCTCTAAAAAAGTTTCTACTGTGTTATTATTTTTTTATTATTATGCTCAATCACTGCATGTTATTACATATGATAGTGTGGATTGCTTTTCCTTTCCATTCTTAGGCTACTGGGCCACGAGGAACAACGCCTAGATTCTACAGAGGAGGAGTGCTTACCACCCAAGTACTGTCATTGTGCTTTGACCTGGATCCAGTAACTAAATGTGAGTTTGGTTTGCCTCTCTGGAGGAGAAATGAGTATATTCTAGGCATGGGAAAAGAGTTAAACAGTGATGTTCAGAAAAAGAGGACTTTGACGGACCCCACTAATGCTGACCAATTTGCACGTTCTCCCCTTGTTTCTGAGCAAAGTGAGAGTACATTTTCCATATCCTTTAAGCGTGCCCTTGTGACTTATTTTAAAACAATGGACTGTGAATGGAAGTGATGTGTACCAATTTCTGATTATATAAATACCTTTTTCTCTTTTTCATCTCTTGGCTGATGGAGAAAAATCTAAAGATTTAGAGGAAATCATTGTAAAAAAAAAATAGAAGGATCCTGGATCTTTGGATGACTGCTTGTATAGAGTGCACACTATGGACCTGCATTGGACATTCAAAAGAATATGAAATAAACCTTTTATTATAATTATCTGCTGAGATTTGGGGAAGTTTTTTTTTATTATAGCAGTCAGCTATCCTGACTATAAATGCTGAGATCCTCAGTTCTTTGGACAAAATAATTTCCTCCATTTGTGGACTTAAGCCCCACAAGCCCTCAGAGTATTTCTGATTTTTTACTCTAAGTATATAACGCATCTTTCAGCTTACAAAGATTTTTGCACTGCATTCTATCCTTGTTGCTAATGTTTTCTTCTTATAAATAACACTCCCAAGATATTTCTGACCTTGTTTTTTCTTTTTTTTTTAACTGGAGATTCAATAACTATCGACTGGGAACCTACCAAGTGCCAGGCATTGTTGTAGGTGCTGGTGATACAAGGATAAGCAAATCAGATGTTATCCTTTTCCATCATATAAATGATATGCTTGCTTTTGCTGACTTATGGATTGGACTTATAGCCTCTTGATTTTATGTTAGATGCCATCCTACTCCTTCCTGGAGCTGAACTCTAATCTCTAGCTGCTGCCACCCATAATCCAATGTAACGAGGACATCCATTCAAATATCACAGCTGTGAGTAAAATGTATTTAAAAAAAGGAGTGCTAACAATGAAACTTGCCACCAGACAATTGCTGGTTGTGTTACTGATTAGAAATTGAATTTCTTTGTCATGTGGCTTGAAATAGATGGAGGATTAAAAATGCAAATAAAATATGGAAATTAAATTCTTCTCAATGAAGATTGAATAACTGTGACTTCCAGCATTTAAATATTATCTAGTAGTTTAAAGTCAAGCACAAGTTCTTCAGGAACACATGTTCCTCTCACTTTCCTGCAGTACATTCTGAACATGGAAGTTTCATTGAGTATGAAGTAGCTCATAATACAACAATGCTTCAATTATTCTCATTGTTCCCACTCTAGCCCTATCCTTTGCCTAGTCTATATGTGTCCCTTTCACTTTGAAATACAGGTCATCTCAGTTCTCTGAAAACCTGATAAGGCTAACTTTTTGACAACATGTCTTTAATACTGAAGCCAGACTAACCTTCATTATTCATTAGCAATGTGGAGTATGTTAAGAGAAATTTATTTTCATTTGGTCTTTCTAGGCTTTAGATTATTATTTTCCCTTATCACAAAGCCCATGAATGTATGAAGTCATCAAGCCTTTGGAAAAATATTTTCCCATCGAATTTTCTATATCATAGTAATAATAACTCTAAATAAAATATTGCCAGGTTAATTGAGGAATCAAACACACAGGACATTAAGGCTTTAATATAGTATCGAATATTTTTATATTATTAAAAATTTGCATATGAGGGTACTCTGGATGTGGTATTAGTACTACTAAAGAATTTATTTTAACAGAGAATAATTGTTCTATTAATTATTTTAGAATTTGAGTACAAAAGGTAGGTGTACTTTTTTACAATAACAGAAAGGATTTTCTTCCTATAAAAAATTAATAATTTTACTAATTTAATTCTCTTGCTAATAAAAATTTTACTAGATTTTACTAATACAAATCCACCTTCTTGGTAGCTGAAATTGACATTAAATTTTATTTATTGCATCATGATTACACTAAAGGTTATTTTAAATACATTCAATATTTACTGCAAGCTTCTGAACAGCAGATATTAAGAATCATGATTTTTTGTCAAACGTTGGAATGCTAACATGGCACTGCTTTCATAGATGGCACTTGAGAAATATTTATTGAATTTCTTTGATAATCACATTTAAATTTTGCCTTGTCTTTTAAATTACATTAATAGTTTCATTAATGGGAATCTTGGTAATACATAATCAGTGTTTAAGACTTATCCTCTGACCGGCTCCAAGAGAGTTAAAGTTCTTACCTTTTCTGTGGTGAGAGTGTGAAGGGGGGGTGCCTTAAGCTGTTAGGAAGTGATTGCTGATTGATTAGTGGGGATTTTCTCGATGCAGTATGTGGTTATAACAGTGTAAGTTTTTTAAATCTTTTAATTATACTATTTTTGCTAAAATAGTTATTTTCATTAAGCTCATCACAACATGAACCTGAATTTCATAAATTAAATTTCTTTGCACTCTGCTTCTTAAATTGCTTGGTTCATTAACATATATACACATATACATAGCATTGTGAGTACATTTATACTCTTTTCTCATTTCAGGAATGTGTTTAGCTTACAACAAATTCACTTACAGTGATTTAAATAAATAAAGGCTTATTTTTCTTCACATTGTTAGAATTCTGAAAGTAGGAATCTTCGGTGTTGTTTTAATAGCTCAACAAAGTCAACTCCTTGTTCTCTCTTATAAATTTGTCTTTTCTTCAAGATGGCTACTGCAGATTTCTTTCAACATGATAAAGGAGAAGGAAGAGTATCAGTAGCCTCTGCTTCTGTTACTATTTTAAGAACCTCTCCCAGTAACCTGCTGTTTCACTGATCAGAACCATTATTACAAGGCTAGCTTTAGCTGCAAGGGAGGCTGGGAAAATGAGAAATTATATTTTTTTTAGCCTCTATAAATCCAAGTGGCAAGAGAGAAGGGAACCAAGAATGTTTGCTGCAAAAATGTTTATAAATTCTTTAGAAACAGGATTAAATTATTGACAAAATCTAACAGATGATTTTAAAGCAGGAAGAGTAATTATATGGATCTATAGTCTAGCATACGTATATTTAATCTGAATATCTGATTCCAAATATTTGGCTAAAAATAAGGAAAAGTAGGAGAAAACTACCCTAGACTCCTGCAAAGACACAAGACTCTATAGCTTAGAGTATATCTAAGCTAGTTCATATCCTACCTAGTGGGGTACATTGTGGAGATGCACTGAGCCCATATGTAGTCTCCAAATTTGTGGCAAATTGTTTCTAGTAGTTCGAGTAATTAGAGTTGCCTGGTTTTATTAGGAATTCTGTTCATTGCCACAGTAAGTAGATTAGTAGTATTTTACAAATGAGAGCAATCACACAAGTTGTTAAATTTCTGTATCCCTCAAGTCACACAGAAGTTAATAGGAGAGGCAAGATAAGTAATCAGTGCCAAGAAAGGGAACATGAATGAAGACAATAAAAGTTGCCTAAGGGTTATTTAAATTGCTTCTGTTCCTTCCTGCACAAAAGAACACAGCCCAAACTGGTGTTTGGTCAGTGATATCAACATGCCACAGAGGCCAGGACAAATGAGTTTTATCTGCCTACAGCACTGATAGGTAAAAATAAACACATTCCCTAGCTGGTTTGCATTCAGCTTTAGTGGCACAGAAAAGAGTGACACACAGTTATCACATACTCCAGGATTGTATTTCAATTGTATTTAATATTGCTTGAAATATGTTGACAATGGAATTGGGCTTGGAAATTATTTGTTATAATGAACAGTTTATTATTATGGTCTTGGGTGACTGTCTTAAAGTTTCTGGGAAGAGGATCTGGGTCTATTACAGTCATTTCATGTTGGTGTCCTTCTCATGTGTGCCCCTTCAAGCACAAAAGTGATTAATACTTTTTTATTTCTTAATTTTTTTAATGTTTATTTATTTTTGAGAAAGAGAGAGACAGAGTGCAAGTGGGGGAGGGGCAGAGAGAGAGGGAAACACAGAATCTGAAGCCGTTTCCAGGCTCTGAGGTGTACCACACAGCCCAACGCGGGGCTTCAACCCACAAACTGTGAGATCATGGCCTGAGCCGAAGTTGGAAATTTAACCAACTGAGCCACCCAGGCACCCTACGATACTCTTAATAAATGTAAATAAACCAGTAAAGTTTTATAATAAACAGTTCATGTATATATATGATATAATCATGGATATATTTTAATTAATACGAAATAAAAAAAATGAACTACTTTGTCAAGAAAAGAGCTATTACATCTGTGATAAGATGAATGTTTTCTAATTGCTAACACTTTATAAATGATAATATTGTGTTCTTACAATTCTATGTCAGTAAGTATTTTTATACACTGGTTTTCACTGTTGTCCAGGCCTTTTATTTTTTTATTTTTTTAATCTTTATTTATTTTTGAAAGAGAGACAGTGCAAGTGGGGGAGGTGCACACAGAGAAGATACACAGAAAGAGGGAGACACAGAATCCAAAGCAGGCTCCAGGCTCTGAGCTGTCAGCATAGAGCCCTACAGGGGGGCTTGAAGTCATTAACTCACATGAACTGCAAGTTCATGACCTGAGCCAAAGTCAGATGCTTAATTGACTGAGCCCCCCAGATGCCTCTGTTATCCAAGCTTTTAATGAAAGCCATAATTATTTTCTATTATCCTGTCCTCTTGGAAATATATATACACAGATAAACATTTATGTTTATATTCTGTCATTTAACTCCAAGTATAACTTACTGATACTAAAAAGACACTTTTCCTTGATAATTCCTCTTCTCTAGCTTTCTCTCATAAGTCAATTATAATAGCTTCAGGAAATGCACCATCTCAAAAGTTACCAAAATGCTTACATTTGCTGAATCTAGAAACATGTTGCTTTGGTCAACATTTGGAAATATACCCTTATTTAAGCAGCAAATATTTCAAATCAAATGGGCTCACTATATGCTAATCAGCATACTAGGGACTGAAAATACAACAGTGAACAAGCCAGATTCCCTGACCTCACTGATTGCACATACAAGCAAGAACAGCAGCAAACATAATACAATGTGGTCAATATCAACAGAAATGTGTTCAATGTTTCCTGCCTCTACTTGAGAGACACCTCCCACAGACCGGAAGATAAGGCTTGGGCTGAAAACTGAAAGGTGAGGGAAGCAAAACTGAAGGATGAGTGAAAGTTCATTAAGTGAAGATGGTGCGGGAAGATAAGATTGTTTGAGGAAATGGAACTAGCATATGAAAAGGACAAAAAGTGAGAAAGAATGTGCCAAATTAGAGAATGTGAATTGTTTAATATAACTAGAGCTGATAGTATGAAGGGTGAAAAGATGAGCCTTGGTGTTAGGATTCACTTGCTATGTAATCATGGACACTAGTTGATTTGGGTAAATTCTTCAAGCCCCTGAGCCTTGCCTCAGTTTCATCATTTGCATGGTGAAAATAGTGGTATCTTTAATACAGCGTTGTTGTAAAAATGACTATATGTGTGTGCATATATTTATTTTACTTAATTAAGTTGAAAAGAGTAGAAATGTTTCAGGTAGATTACATTACCTGATATACATACCTGATATAGAAAATATACAAACCAATTTAAGAAAACAGTTCCTCATACCAACTCTTTAAAGTTCCTGACATTTTCCCTTCACCATAATAGGTATGCACTTAAGGCCGAAAGAAGCTTCTACATATGTATTAAGAGTTTCACAATAAAGCTCAGCTTCTCATTAAGAATATTTCACAAGGGCTAATTTTCAGGCCAGGGCGTGGCCACTTTCTAATAATTAAACTCTCCGTATTAAAGCATACAGCAGAACAATCAATAACCAAATTCTTAAAATTCTCACAAACTTAATTTACATGCACTCAAATATTTTCCAGGTATTAGAATATTAATTCCAATAAAAGAATACAGAAACTTATATAAAATATAAGTGTTATTGATTGGAAACAAGTGTGAGTGGTGAATTTTAATCTCATCAGATCAAGGTCTGATGTAGTCATGTAGATTTTTAAATTCTTAAGACTCTATACTACACTATTTTATTGCAGAAAACACTGTTTTGGTATATTATTTAAATCACAGTTTTCTTAAATACAATTATTTACTTTTAATGAAATATAGGTCATTAACATTAGATCATAATAGGAATTACTCAAAAACATCATTAAAATGTGGGTGACTTAAAAAAGCAAAGAAAATAATTTTTAAAAAAACATTAAAAAAAAAAAGGGGGGTGCCTGGGTGGCTCAGTCGGTTAAGTGTCCGACTTCGGCTCACGTCATGATCTTGCAGTCTGTGAGTTCAAGCCTCTCGTCAGGCTCTGTGCTGACAGCTCAGAGCTTGGAGCCTGCATAGGGTTCTGTGTCTCCCTCTCTCTCTGCCCCTCCCTCACTTGTGCTCTGACTCTCTTGCTCTCAAAATAAATAAAAAACATTTTTTAAAAAGCAAAGAAAAAATCAAAAAGCAAATATGGTCAGTCCTCAATATTTGGATATTCTGAACTTATGAAGTTGTCTTTTCAAAATTAAAAAAAAATTAAGTTTTAAAATTCTTTTTGTAACATGCAAACCAGTATTTCTTGACCATTTGTGGTCACATGAATACATGGTGGCAAAAAAATTGAGTAGCTCAATATAGACATTTCCAGTTGAGGCGGAATGCTTTGCCTTCTTGTTCCACCACTCATATTTTAAACAAGTGTCCTTTTTGTGTTCTCTAGGGTCATGTTTTTGCATTTTTGTATTTTTTGTTGGAAATTTTTCTCTTTAAAATGTTCCACAAGCATAATTGCTAAAGTGCTGTCAGTGTTCCTAAGCATGAGGCTGGTCATGCATCTTATGGAGAAAATATATAAGCTTTGTTCAAACATATGTTAGAGTGCCACTGGCCATGAATTCAATGTTAATGAATCAATAATATATATTCAGTTAGGTGCCTTTAAAGAGAACACACATAAAACAAAGTTATATATAGATTGATTAATAAAAACATGACCAGAGGCTCATAGGAACCTAAACTTGTATTTCCACTAGGAGCAATGATTTAATATTCACTTATTCTGTGTTTGCAGCAACATAATAAGAACACAACTACTATGAAATAATAAAAATCAACTCTCCCATCATATTTTACCTCATATAATTTAAAAATTACTACATGGGGTACTTGGGTGGCTCAGATGGTTAAGCATCTAACTTCAGCTCAGGTCATGACTTCATGATTAGTGGATTTGAGTCCCACATCAGGCTCTGTGCTGACAGCTCAGAGCCTGAAGCCTGCTTCAACTTCTGTGTCCCTCTTTCTCTCTTCTCCCTGCCCCCCACATGCTCTGTCTCTCTTTCTTTCAAAAATAAACATTAAAAACAATTTTAAAAATTGCTATAAATCTAAATGAAGGTAAATAAGGTGAAAGGCAAATGACAACCTAGGAAAATATTCACAGTACTTAAGGCAGCAAAGGTTTAGTATCAATAATATTTAAAAAATAGAAAAAGACATGAAAATAAAACATATTAAGGGCTAAATGACTTGAATTTTACTTTGCTAAAATTATAATTATAATCATTGGTCACAAATTTCAAGAGTATTAATGAAAAACGAAGTAAAAACATTAAAAAACTATTGACATAAATGTTTTCAGATTAAAAGGACCAAGTTATTCATTAACTTGTTGCAAAAAAATAGCAAATATTTATGAACATTTTCCATAATACTTAAATTTATATTCATTTTGTATATTTTCATCATAAGTTGAATTTCTTATCTAAGTAAATGAAATAAGAGTAAAGATCTTTCCTATGGTCAGATTTAGTAAACATTCAAGAACTGTTGACAGATAAGTCTGAAGATGTTTGTCATAGAAATCTATATTTAAAAGTAATATTCTGTGTACAGGGCACATGGGTGGCTCAGTTGGTTAAGTGTCTGACTTCAACTCAGGTCATGTTCTCACAATTCGTGAGTTCCAGTTCCACATCAGGCTCCATGCTGACAGCTTGGAGACTGGAGCCTGCTTTGGATTCTGTGTCTTCCTCTGTGTGCTTTTTCGGTTTCTTCTCCATGAGCCCCCTCCCCCACTCTCACTCTGTCTGTCTTTCTCTCTCTCTTAAAAGTGAATGAACATTAAAAAAATAATAAAATAAAAAGTTTTAAAAATAATAATAATATTCTGTGTAGAAAATTGTGTTTTCCTTAAATTTAACGATATACTTTTGTCTTGAAGATTGAATTAAATTCACCAGTCTTATAGTAGTTTACCTGCTATGTGTTCTAATTAAGCCAGTATATAAGAAAGGTTTCCTATTAGATTAGAAACACCTTTAAAGCACTCTTAAAAATGTTCTATGCAAAAAAAGTTAAACATGTCTCTTGCCTAGTTACATTATAATACAACAAAATACTTGTTCATTCTTCCACAATGGCAAACGGTGCAATGAACAAAAGACCAAGAAACAATTTTGTAAGACAGTTCAAAAGGCCAGTCGACAAGTATGAGAAAAAAAAATCACTATCACTAGTAATCATAGAAAGGAAAAACACTGAGTTACTAATTTTAGGCTATCAGTTTGGAAAAAAATTAATGAAGAAAGAGAAGAAAAAGGAAGGAAAGAAGGAACAGAGACTAAAGGATATGTCCCTGCACCCAGTGAACATTCTTGTCATCACTAAAAATGCAGCAACCTGAAATTGTACACTTCCTTATATGTTACACAGCTAAATACACTGTAAAGTATCTTGCCAAAAAAAAAAACAAAAAACAAAAAACAAAAAAAAAATAACAAAACAAACAAAACAAAAACAAAAAAATTAAAGCTGAATCTCCTCAAGCTTTTAAATGTTTATCTATTTTTGAGAGAGTGTGCATTTGCACCTGAGGTAGGAAGGGGCAGAGAGGGGGGATAGAGGATCCAAAGTAGTTTCTGTGCTGAGAGCAGACAGCGAAGAGCTCGATACTGGGCTCCAACCCAGAAACTAGACTCTGAGATCATGATCTGAGGCAAAGTCCATCACTTAACCGACTAAGCCACCCTGGTGCTTCTCCTCAAGCTCTTAGGTCCAACCGCCAGTTCGGAGGAGGAAATAAGGTGGGAAAATAAAAAATAAAATAAAAGATGGGAAAATGAACATGTTGAACAATACCACAATAGATTAGTCAAATTGGTCGCATAGAAATTTGACAGAAATTGATAGAAAGTTGACAGGTTCAAATCACGTCTATGCCACTTACTACCTAAGCCCCATTGTATAAGTCACTTAACACATCTAAGCCTCAATTTCTTTATTCATAAAATGGAAATTATAATAGTACTCATATTAGTGAGACAGTTTTAGGATTAAATGCTATTAGTGTTTATTTCTGGGTGATGGGATAAGTGTTGATTTTTCCCTTCTTCCTTATAGTTTTAATATTTTTTCTACTCTATATACACATATAAAAATAAGATAAATTTATCCAATCTTTTGATTTAATACAGTAAAAATTTTTTCTTTAGCTAAGATTAGAATAACGTAAAGGTTAACATATTGAATAATTTTCTATTATTGTTCTATGTAACTAATCATCTTTATGAATATGTATAAGTGAGTTCGATTTGAATAATGAGAGGGTAAAATAAAATGCTATATGACTGAATTAGAGAATAGAAGCAATATTCTAACAATTACAACAAAGCAAGGTCAAACTGAAATTCACAGTCTTCTTCCATTCTTATTTGTCTGTTTTTATAGACTGGTTATTTCTTATCACAACTAAAAAGCCTAATGTTTACATGCTGTCTCTGCTAATCATCAAATATCCCATTACCTGGAAATTTTTTCTATGAAGAAATACCAATTTCATAAATATCATGTTTTAAACTACATGAACTGGTTTTCTGATAAGTTCTATTTTTTCTAGTATGTAAAGTTAAAGATATACATGGCAACTCAGAGTAATTATCAGTTCTTTTTTTAAAAAAAATTAATATATATTTTTGAGAGAGAAAGAAAATAAAATATTTAAGTAAAATACTTAGTATTATATCATCTCTGAGAACAGGGTCCTTATATGTCTTGTTCACTTCTGTACTCCATCACCCAGCAAAATGTCTAGTATATTGAAAACATCTAACAAGTATTTACTGAATTTGTTGAAGCTGAAAAGAAACTAAGTTAGGAACAGCATATGGCAAGGTAACAGGTCATGATATTTTTTATTAAGTTATTTTAAGATGTGGTGAGAGACCCTGGCACAGAGGGACTCTCCCTGAGTGACTGGTAGTGCCTTCATGTCATAAGACCACATCCAGTGAACCAATAGGAGAGTGCACCAGAGAATTCCAAAGGTGGTCACAACAGTTGCATGAGATAGGAGATGGTGTGGCAGTTTTTGAGGGTGAGACCCATGCCAGCAGCCTCACAGAACTTTGGGATGTGAGGAGGATGGCTGTGGCAGAGATGGTGGTCAAATAGAGATGGCCAAAGAAAGGTGCCTTAAAAAGTCTTTTCAGGTTATTAGTCGTGAAGATGTAAATAGAGAAAAGAGAAAAGGAATAATAACTTAGCAGAGAGTGAGAAACTCAAAACTCATTTGTAGCTATGCTATGTCAAATAATCACCAACATTTCTATACTGCTTAAAAATTATCTGAACTACAATAGAACGTTAGTTTTAGACTTGGAAGATAAAAAATCCAAAGTGAGAGAAGCCCAAGATATCATCTTACAGCTGATAAAACAATGCCTTGACTGTCAGCTATTTGCTTTGAAAGAAAAACATGTTTTGGAACAAAGAAATCTGCTCAGGACCAATGAGTATGTCCCTTTGGAATGGATTCCATTAATAATGATGACTCCAAAGACTTAAGGTATTTGCATCAAGTTTCTTCTCAGGAAGCTGATCTTCCAGAACAAGAAGAATCATTACAAAAAGAAGAGCCAATACCTTTTATTACTCAAAACAGACAGTTTGATTTTGAATATTCGAGTTCTGGCGAACATAATCTACTGACAATGTCTTTCACAGAATTCTATCTGTCCATCCATGGCAGCTGGAGAAAAGTTTTAATGGTCTTAGTAACTTTGATAGCTTTAATGACTTCAAAATGAGTTATTTGTCAGGGAAATCTTTTGAATTGAAAAGAATAACAGTTGCAGACCCTCTAGTAAACACACATATTAGCTGTTTGTTAATGTAACAAGGATAAAAAGTATTACCAAGGCTGATTCACCTAGAATGCATTACCAACAAAAAAAGAAGTTATCTTCAACTAAATTTAAACAAATTAAAACTAAACTTAGAAATTCAGAAGGAAGAAATTAGAAAAGAAAAGCTAACGGAAGTAGAAAATCAACGGGTACATCCAAGTGTAGAGGAAGCCAGGATGAAAATTTTAGACAGAACTATTTTTAAGAACTACTTGGATGGCACTATCAGTTCCAGTAATGCTTAAAATTTTAATCTGATTTTATGTTAGTCCTTTATGACAAAACAAAATAAGAAATGATTCAATAGACAGGAAAGAAACAATGAGTCTGAAATGAGCACTAATGAATTAAGTCTAGAAGATGATTATAATGACTTCTATTTGCCTTCCAAAATGCATGTTAATACCTCAAAATATCAGGGCTTGGGTGGCTCTGTTGGTTAAGTGTCCAACTTCCATTCAGGTCATAATCTCCCAGTCCCTGAATTTGAGCCCCATGTCAAGCTCTGTGCTGACAGCTCAGAGCCTGGAGCCTGCTTCAGATTCTGTGTCTCCCTCTGTCTCTGCCCCTCCCCTGCTCATATGCTGTCTCTCTGTCTCTCTCAAAAATAAATAAACATTAAAAATAATTTAAAAAAAAACTTGCATTGGATGATTGTTGCTGAACTGTGTCTTATACCTCTCCCCTTCTTTTGCTCCAAGAGAGAATCTGTAGATCAAACTGTCATGGACTCTATAGATTATGAACACTTTTTCAAAACTATACTGAAAATATGATGTTTTATCTTAAGCCTTTAATAAAGTTAAGCTTAATTTTTAAATATACATAGCTGGACTTGAATACGATTATAGAACTATTAAAGATTTCTTATACTGCCTATAACTCTAATTATAGTCAAAATGTATTTTACACTTCATTGGAAATCAGTAAGATGTTTTCTTTATTTTTTTAATTTACTTTTTTTGGAATATAGCTGACACACAATATTACATTAGTTTCAGGTGTGTAACATAGTGATTCCACAAGTTTATGCATTATCCTACATTCACAAGTGTAGTTACCATCTGTTACCATAAAACTCTATCACAATATCATGGACTACATTCTTTATGCTGTGCCTTTTATTTCTATGAATTATTCATTCTGTAACTAGAAGACTGTATCTCCCTCTCCCCTTCACCCATTTTCCCAATCATCAGTTTGTTCTGTTATCCATAGATGTTTTAATTATTATGTTTTGGCATCTTCATTTTTTCCTTAAGTGAGAGATGAGAGTGAATGATTTCTGAAGACTGGGAGAAGGGTTTTTAAAATTCCTTACAATAATACTTGAGTAAAGTAACTACTGGACATTCAGAGTAGGGCATGCCTTAAGTTGCATCTAAATTCCCTATACCACTGTTGTACTTAATTTCTCAAATAAAATAAAATGTGTTTGAGATCATGATCAAAGAAGTGATGATTTCTTAGGCTCAGCAACTAGGGAAGTGACTATCTCTGAATTCACTCTAAAAATATGGTGCTTAAAGTGATGTCTCAGCAAAATCACAATTTATTAGTGTTGCAGACTTTCAGGATCACTCTTATTCAGTCAAAAATTAAAACATCAAGTGTGTGAATGTCGAAGACATTTTGTGCTTGCTTCATATAAATTTTTTCATCAACCAATGAGAGGCAATTAGTTCAGAAAGTTTGAGACTTATGTACACACAGACATATATATATATATATGTTTAAGTTTTAAAGCAATTGTAGTTTGTCCATCTAAAAATAAAATTTTTAAGATAAAAGAATAATTTGGAGTTTTATTTAAAATTTAATTTTTAGATTATATTACTCTAGATCTTCGCCTAACATTAGGATTGTCCTCTATACCTAGCACACTTCTTTTTCCAACTATAATTCTCAATGAGTCCTACATCCTAGTCAAAATAGATTTTCATTCTTTTCTTAATTTTTTTTTAATGTTTGTTTATTTTTGAGAGAGAGAGAGAGAGAGACTGAGTGTGAGTGGGGGAAGGGTAGAGACAGAGGGAGACATAGAATTCGAATCAGCCTTCCAGGCTCTGAGCTGTCACCCAGAGCTGGATGCGGGCTCAAACCCACGAACCATGAGATCATGACCTGAGCTGAAGTCAGATGCTTAACCGACTAAGCCACCCAGGAGCCCCAAAATAGATTTTCATTTTAAATAAAGAAATAAGTAAATAAATAATAAAAATCCATACCCTCCTACTGTGTGTTTTTCAAACCAAACCTTTATCTCATCTTAAACTACTGAAATATTTTTCATCTTTCAGGAGTTGCATCAAATATTCTCTTCTCCAGGGACTATCCTTGAGTACCTGAGCCAGTGGTTGTATCTATATAATCAGAACTATAGTCATATAACACTTCTATGTACTTCAGTTGACATTATCAGTATACAAATTGCATATCCCTAATAGACCTAAATACTTGTAAAGAAGGCATTTTGTCATTAATTTTGGTATCCTTTGTGGCATGTAGTCAAGCACCCTGCACAAAGCTAGTTGTCAGTAGCTTTGTTGAATGCACTTTATATATTTAATAAAATAGTCCAGTTCTATCAGGACAATCACCCTCACTAAGGTGAGAATACACCTACCTAGCTAGCCAATCACTCATATGTCCAATCAGCGGCCATAGATCAAAAACAGATTGCTCTCACACATTTCCTGAATGAATGATTTGTAATATTTTGTTATTAAAATATTTTGTTATCATATAAATGAGGTCTCTTTTCTACCTTCTTGTGTAATAGCATTAGTAGTAAAATAGTTTAACTTTCTTTTACAGAGTACACACTCACTAATTTGTATTATCACTCAAATCCTAAATGGCAGGAAGTTTCTTAGAGCTACCCTAATACTAGCTGTGATTAAAATGTCAGTAGATTTAAAACTACTTATAAAATAATTATAGCGAAACACATGAAACAATAAAAAGTTATGCCAAAGACATCATCGTCCTTCAAAACCTAATCTATCATGCATATAATTCTGTTCTCTAGTAGAAGTAATCCAACAAACCAAATCACTAAATCAAGTGAAGGTATTATTGATTCAATATTTTTCTAGTTCCATCTTAATCTTAACAGAAGACTTCTTTAACTCATGTGCCATTCACTAATCAAGAGGATTATTTGGGGATTTTACAAGTTTTAAATTATTTTAAAGGGTCAAAACAAAACATATTATTTTTTATGGACAATTAAAATTGAAAATGATTTTGTTATGAAGACCAAAAATAAAATTGCTGTATTTAGCTCTGTGGACTAGGATCAAATCTGGAATGACTTGGCCAAGTAAAATAAAATCAGAAACTTTATAATTTTTTAGCAGTTTAAGGTTTTAGATCTTGAATATGAAAAAAAGCATATGTATGTAAAATCTTAAAAAGAACAACAGAGAAGTCAATAATTTTCCTTCCAAAAAGTCTTAGATATAAAATTTGCTTCCCGAGGTCCAAAGAAAAGAAAAAACATCTTAAAATATTCAAGACCTTGATAAGGAAAAACAGCAATAACAACAAAAACAATAACAACAACAAAAACCCCAAAACACCAGAAAACAAAAAACAAAAAAAAACCCACAGAATTTATAAGGTTGATATAAATTGAATTATTTTACACTGTTAATATGTTTGAAAAATAGTTCATTTATTTTTAACCAAATTTTTGGGAATGAAACCAAACTACTAAGGATGCAGAAAGAGAAAGGCAGAAGAAAAGCAACAACAAAGGAGAATGGTACTGTGCCTCCTAATTTGTCATCTACATTCTGGTATTCTGAAGAATATACAGTAAATTTAAATTTAAACATGAATCAGAAATTTGAATATTATTAAAGAGATATAACATAAAAATAAAAGATTTTTAAACCTCTGATATCAAACATCTAAGCCCTGGAATCTAAAAAGCAGTAAATGAAATAAAAATTTCTACTTATTTTTTTCTTAAAAACTTCTGTTTCCAGGAGTGATTGGATTAAGATAGTAGTCAAATGGAAATTATAACGTGTAGAGAATATCTGGTAAAGTGATGTTTCAGCAATGAAACATAATTAATATGAATTACAGTAAACATAGGAGTTATATTTTTATAAAATGAAAAGTTATAAAATATAATTACTATTACATCTCAAATTATTTTCAACATACTTAACTCTTTTCCTAACATTCAAAGGAGCTCTTTCACTTATCACATACATCATCAGCATTACCAAATTTCTCCAGGCTCAGATAACTAGCAAAATTTATTGATATTATTCTGAGTCATCTGAATTCTACTATCTAAGCTACACATCTATATTAGACTGAATACTGGGTTCAAAAAGATACTGTTCAAGTCCTAAACTTTGATACCTATGAATGTGATTCTATGTGAAAATAGGCTCTTTGGATTTCAAGATGATGCAAATTTAGGGTTTTTTTGGTTTTGCAGCCAACCATGAGTGTCCATAGAACAGAGACATAAAAAGACAGAAAAGAGACACAAGGGAATAGCCAGGGGAAGATGAAGTTAGATATTGGGGTGATACACGAATAAAATGTTTGCTAAAGATTGCTGGAGTCTCAGCCACCAGACTGTAGACGAGAGGCATGGAATAGAATGACTTTTCCTCAGAGCCACCAGAAGGAACCACTCCTGCTACTACCTTGATTTCAGACTTCATAGTCTCCAACTATGAGAGAATAAATTTCTGTTATATGAAGTCACCCAATTTGTGTTAATTTGTTAAGGTAGTGCTAGGAAACCAACATAACATATAGAACAAGGGTGTAAAAATGATAACAAAGGCGATAATTTTTAAGAAAATTTTATTTATTTTACTGAAATCCTTCTTACTGAAAATTTTGAAAAAAAAAAGGAAATTTTCCATTTTAAGAGTTCATAAAATTCAGATATATAATGAAATATGTACCATATCATCCAGGCATATAACACTTGGCAGAATCATTGGTTTATTTCGAAGTACATTTTTTCCTTTTATAGCTTACTTTGTGTACAATATTCTAATTATTAAGCTATGGTCAATCTCACACTGCTGATTAAGAATGTTGCTTATGTTATTTATTTATTTTTATTTATTTATTTATTATTCATTCATTTATTTTATAGTAGGATTATAATTTTTTTAATTTTTTATAATATTTATTTTGAGAGATACATATAGAGAGAGAGAGCATGTGAGTGGAGAGGGGGAGAAGGAAAGAGAGGGAGGGAGGGAGGGAAGGGGGGAGAGAGAGAGAGAGAGAGAGAGAGAGAGAGAGAGAGAGAGAGGGAATCCCAAGCAGGCTCCACACTGTCAGTGCAGAGCTCCTTGCAGGGCTTGAATCTCAGAAACTGTGAGGCCCTGACCTGAGCCAATATCAAGAGTTAGACACAACTCACTGAGCTGCGCAGGGACCCCTAAGCCGGATTGTTTTTTAATATTTTTAAAGTTTATTTATGTATTTTGAGAGAGACTGAGACAGCACAAGTAGTGGAGGTGCAAGAGAGGGAGAGAGAAATCCCAAGCAGGCTCCAGGCTGCCAACACAGAGTCTGACGTGGGGCTCATACTCATGAAACTGTAAGATCATGACCTGAATCAAAACCAAGAGTTGGATGCTTAACCAGCTGAGACACCAAGGCACCCCTAAGTAGGATTTTTTTTTTAAGATTTAATTTCTTAAACACGGGGCTTGAATACATAACTTGTGGATCAAGAGTTGCATGCTCTAAAGACTGAGCCAGCTAGTCTTCCTCCCCAAATCCTCTAGCCCTGGCCTTGTCATAAGAAAAACAACACAAATCTCAACGGAGGGACTTCAAGGAGATACCTGACCAGCATGTCTCAGAACTGTCAAGATCACCAAAAACAAGGAAAATGTGAAAAAGTGTCATAGCCAGAAGGAACCTAGGGAGATATGATGACTGCATACAATGTGGTATCCTGGATGGTATTCTGGAACAGAAAAGGACATTAGGTAAAAACTGTGGAAATAGGAATAAAGTATGGTATTTAATTAAAAATAATATGCCGATATTGACCAATTAATGGTGACAAATGTACCATATTAATGTAACATAATAAAGAGGAAAGTGGGCATGGCGGTATAATGGGAACCCTCTGTAATATCTTTGCAATTTTTTATAAATCTAAATACTTATAGTTACTCTTAAGAGAGTAAAAGAAAAAAAAAGATTATATTCATGGAAGAAGTGGGCTTAATAAGTTCCCCATTCCAATGACCTCATCTTATGTGGGAAACTAAGATACACATTGGCTAATGCTCACCAAAGTTATTAGATGAAATAAACTGAGAGTTATACTTAGTTCAATGTATTGTCCTCTGTTGGGAGCCATTTTGGGCTCACCGGTCGGGACCCCTCCCTGTGTGGAAAAGGTTGAAGCAAAGCTCCCACGTCAAAATGGCGCCTAGTCTTACCTCCTTCTAAATAATTTTTCAGGCTTTGATTTCTTGAGCTCCTCTCCTTGCCCCAAGGAATGTAATGTTCTTTTGTTTAATGGCATTTAGATAAAGGGGAAGGACCTGGAGCACAATGCTTTGATAGATTACATCTGAATGAGAGTAGCTTGGCCAGAAGTAACCTTAAAGTTGCATCTTGGGGATGGGTTGCACCTCCCCCACTGTAGTTGGAAGCATAGCCCTCAAAGCAATGCCCTGATGTCTCCTGTTTACAGATAATTAACATTAAGGCCTTAAGGAAACACCCTGTTCTCTCCCCCACCCTAAATTTATATGTTAATTAACTGAAACCAACATACAGGATTGAGGAAGTTGCCACCTTGCTGGTAAAAAGGCATTATTGTTAAAGAGATCAAACTATGGAATGTCACTCATTGATATAATGTCACTCACTACCTTTAAAAATAAAGACACTGAGACCAGCAGGGTGGAGATGCCAGAATTGCCAGGGCTGCCTGCTTGGTCATCAGACTACATCTCTCTCGTGGCTCTCTCACTTCGTTTCACCTGACCGTCCATCCTTCGGGGACCCCTAGATTCGCCGGAACTGGACCCCGGCAGTCCTCTATACTATAATATCAATTTATTTCTAAAAAAATAAATAAGAAATAAAAATAAAAAAATATTTCTGAAGACGAATATAAAATTCATGGGTTTAGTTTTCTGTTATTTGCTGATCCCATTTCAATTGACCCTGTACATAATTCAGTAATACTTCATCTCTGTGGCATCATTTCAATGGAGCTCATGCTGATTTGTAGATATAACTGGAAAATATTGAGTAGCATTTATAAAATATCATATTGTACATTTTACTGTTTTAGTTAACAGAATATACTAAATATCTTTTCTAAACACCATATATGTGGCTTTTCTCTAATACAGTGATTCCCTGAGTGTGAGTGTGTGTTTTTCCTGTAATTCTAAACTTGGTTTTTGCAATCACGTTGTGGTAATCACCTCTCTCTACCTCCATGACCATATTTCTAGTTTTCATTTTGTCATATACTACACCACCCTTCACCAGCCAGTTCCCTTCCTTGATTCTGTTACTTCTGGGAAACATGCTATATTGTATTAAAGAGAACACAAGCAACAGAGTTAGAAGTCTTGGGTTCTGCCACTTTTTCACAATTTTGTGATTTGAAACAAATCGGTAACCTTTTTGAACTTCTAAGGATTGTATAAAGATACAATGAGACATATGCTAAAGTCTATATATAGTTATTTTTTTTTGTTTTCTACAGGAAGTGTAAGTAGGTAACTACTTTCTACTTTTTATAGAAACATTTTTGAAACAAAAAATACTTACAGTAGGTAATAACAGTATAGACAGCCAATAAACATTTACTGAGAATTAGCCCTTATTTAGAGCTTCTAGAATGTGTAAACTGAGCATAGGGCATAAGATGTCCAGCACTATATTAAAGTGCTTAATGTCCATTATTATATTAAATCATTATGTAGTAGATTTATTACCATTTCCTTTGACAGTTAAGGAAATTGAGCCCCAGCAAGGTTAAATGTCTTGCCCATATGAGCTTTGGTGCCGGAATTTGGGGGGATTATTTTTTCAACATGGAGTAGTATTTCATTGACTTTATTAATTTTTTCTATATTTTAATTTTTCTAGTATGTGTTGATAAACACCAGCAAAAAGAAAAAGTAAAGAAAAAAGATGCAAGGCACATAGAATCACTCCAAAGAAGGTGCTGTTTCTTCGTCACTAAAGTCAAGTGTATCATTTAGAATGGATTTGACTGAAAGTAATAGAAAACTTGGCTTCTTTGGCTCAAACAATGAGGAATACTGTTTTAACTTGACATATAAGACGTAAAGTGTTTTAACTTGAAAATCTAGAGATACAGTGGCTCTAGACTTAGTCTGAGCAGTGTCTTGGAAGTGCCACCAAAGAACTGGGAAGCTTTTATTTCCCTATTCTGTCAACTTCTAAATTATATTAATTCTAAGACTGGCTAGTTTTGTGATAGAATATGAGTGCATAGATTTCAGATATAATATCCAAACAAGAAAACATACACAAGAATAAAAAGGACAGGTTTTTTTTTGTGTGTGTATCTTTTTAGGTGCAAGGAATTTTTTTTGCAGATCTCCTTTCCTGTGTTATTGGCCAGAACTGGGTCTAAACCAATCATTGGTAAAGAGATTGAAATGGTCATAACTAGGCTAGACTAATTATGGTTTACCCTAGAACTGGAAAGAGACACATTTCTCCTGAGACTTGTGTGGGAGGGCAGATACCTGAAAAAAAAAAATACCCAAATAAAATCAGGGTTTTGCCAGCAAGGTAGAAAAAGGCACTGGATGTCACATATATAAGTAGTCACATTTGCTGCCATTCCACAACCAAGTAAATGAAAGAACAAGGCTTTAAAAAACCCCAGGCTCCAACTACCACTGCTTTTCACTTGTAGTATGTTGCTTCAATTTAACAAATGTGACTTCCTGATGAATGAAATATTATTTTCTAAGGGTTATATAATCAAAAGTCTTATCATAGTTTTATTGTAACTAAATTACCAAAAATTTTAAAAAGACAAATAACTTACAGCGTGGCTAAGGACGCAGACCGGAGTTCATTCTATATTCTGCCTAATTTCCTGTTATAATTTATGTAAATTATTTCATGAGAATAGAAGGTCCAAAGCAATGCAGTAAAGTGCCCTGTGAATATTTAGCCTGTGCATGTGCTGACAGATTGGAAGCACTGTAATAAGATCAATGATCCAGAAAGCTGCCAGTGTGCTTCTCCAGGTGTGCGCCAGAATTCTTGGTAAATGTAGCAAAATTAAAAGGACACTCAAAAGAAATTGGTGTGAACCACATGTGCATTCCATTCTATTTGTGTGACCCTAGGCCTATAATTTACCCTGTCTGGTCCTTTGATTCCTCACTTATAAAACTGAGATCATTTCTACCTCACCCTTGAAAAGAGCCATACACGGTGTTGGTCTTTTTTTTTTCTACTTTCTCTATAGAGATTGTTTCTAAAGCTTAGAAATAATTTGTGGCAATTATTATGTTTCATTTGGCATGCCAGGTCAGGTAAAAAAAAAAAAGCATGTGAAGGAAGTATATGAAATCCATGGCGGACTGTGAAATTATCTGAAATACATGAATATGAGAATGTGTGCAAGCACTCCTCAATGGGACCATTGAATTAAAAGTGCTCAGTAGAAATAGTAACAAATGCAAAATTTGTAAAATATTGGATCACTGACTTTGATAATAGCATTCTTCACTTAACCAATTGCATTCGATATCCTTTTGTACATTTTGGCTGAAAACATCTTGATATCTATGACAGTTATTTTTATGTGTGAACTTGGCTGGGCTGCAGTGCCCAGGTATTTGGTCAAACATTATTCTGGATGTTTCTGTGATGGTGATTTTTGGATGAGGTTAATATTTAAATTAGTAGACTTTGAGTAAATATATTACACTCCATAATATGGGTGGACCTCATCCAATCAGTTGAAGCCTTTAATAGAAAAAGAGTGACTTCCTCTCCAAGCAAGAAAGAATTCTGTCAGAAACTGCCTTTGGACTAACAACATGGCTAAGTATCTCTACACACTTCTCTTGAAACTCTTCTCTGAGTCTCCAGTCTGCTTGCCTACCCCATAGGATTCTGGACTCACCAAACCTCCACATTATTCATGTGAGTGAATTCCTTAAATTAATCCTCTCCGTCTCTGTCTGTCTGTCTGTTTCTCTCTCTCTCTACACACATACACACACTATATACATATACACATATCTATCTATCTATCTATCTACCTATCTATCTATGTCTATCTATGTCCTGTTGGTTCCCTTTCTCTGGAGAACTCTGACTACTAGAGTATATACACTAAGTCTGCCTTAATCATTTCTTGACATAGTGTCAAGACACATATAATGAGAACAGAAGACTTGATTCCAGTTAGAGCTCTGTTTTTTCCTAATTCTTGATAAATTTCTTTGATTTCTTCTTAGTTGCTTTACTCCCCTGGGCTTCTATTTTCTCTATTTAGTATATCAATGTATGTGAAACTCCATTTGGTTGCTGGGGACAGTCCCTCATAGAACATTCCCTAATGATTTTTTTTTCTGTCAAGTACTCCTTTCTTTCTTTCTCCCTATTTTCTATGACTGTGATTGAAATGAGCTCACTGAGTCACGGAAGTATTTTATTTGCAAAAGTGGTAATTACAAGGAAAGCAATCACATTGCTACATGTTATTATATGATATCATTTTATTTAATATGCTAGTAGTCTACATTGAAGTTAAAGACAAATGAACATCATCTGAAATAGTTCATCAGTCTAGCAGATTGCTTCTCACACATTTCTTCTTAGTATCTTCTCTGCACTCACTCACTTTGGGGTTTCAAGTCAATAACAACTTTTCAGTCTACAGTAATTTATTGAACATTTGTTATGGATCTGGTATTTTCCTAGGTGCTAGACACACTGTGCTTGATGCTGGGGTTTCAATTAAATCTGGAAGACTTATTACTTAAGTTATACCAGTCTCATCTAATGGAAATTTATATTTATACTATGTGGCAGAAGGGTACAGAGAGAATAGAAAAGGTGGGAAAGACAGTAAATTTTCTGATCTTCTGAAGGCTCTAAGAACCCAAACCCTTTAAATAATAATGAATCCTAATAGTTTAGAAGATCGGATACACGCTTTGTGGTCTCTGGACTTCTGTACATGATTTTTTTCCCCTTAATCTATGACTGTCTCTCCAGCTTTTTCCCCTTCTCTTCCCAAAATGTAAATGTCACTTCCACTCAGGTCTACCGTCTTTTTGAATCTTGGTTACATGAGTATGTTCGTGTTTGATGTCACCATGCAATTTTCTCATCATAGAATTACAATGCTTGCCTTGGTTTTGTCTTTCCCTCAAAACTGTTAACATTCTGACAGTAGAGGCCATGTACTTCTTGACTGATATTTATCTCTAGGGCCCACAGTAATACTCAATAATTATTTGTCAGATAAATAAGTGAATGGATCGGATAAGCCATAATTGATACAGAAATTACAGATCCATTCCCTAAATCTAATGATCTTCATGTCTCTACCTCATTCACCCTTTCATGTATTCATTCAGCAATTATGTATTAAGCTTCAAGGCTGTATGTCAAAATCAGAATTAAATACTCAACAACATGTTCTGCTTAAGAAAGCATATCTGGATATGAATTAATTAATTAACTGGGTAATCACTTATTGGTATTGAAATACTTGTTATTTCCAATATACTCTATAAAGCACTTACATATTTTTTAGACTCTCCACAGTAACACATCTTATGCTATCCCAGCCCCAGCTAGAATATGAGCCATGAGAACAGCAGTTTTTGACTATTTTGTTCAAGGCTTTACCCTGAGTTTTTAGAAAAGTCCTGGCACATATCAATTACTCAAAACATATTTGTTGCATGAATGAAATAACGAATTAATTCATATACAGTAGAAAGAACTCTGATTTACAGATTAAAGCTCCAGATTTTGTTAACCCCATTCCAACTTGGCTGGGAATCTCTGATAGTACCAATGACACAGAGTTCTGTGAGGGTTAAGTGAGACAATATTTATGAAAGCAAATTGGGAAATACTGACCAAGTGTCAGGTATTATCAGCAATATTGAATCGAAAAACATCCTGTTATAATAATACTGATAAAAGATAACAGTAGTATTTATTGGGGTTTATTTCTCAGTTTTATAAGGTAGTATATGAAAATTTGAATTACTTTTTGAAGCTAATCTGCCTGCTTCGCCAACACACCAAGTGACAGCACCGGCCTGTTCCCAAACCAGCTCGGTGTAAATTACATGCAGCTCTTATACCCGCAACAGAAGGGCAGGAGAAGCTAGTTATGTCATAAGCACATACTTCCTAACTGAGTCCAAAGGTACATTTGTGGGTGAACTCCATTTCTGTGCTCAAAATATACATGAGGAGATGCTTAAAAGTAAGCTTTAGCTGCAAATGAGAATATGTGTTCCAGGTTTTAGCTAAACCTAGTAACGAATTTCCCACAGATCCAAGTGACCGATGTACTGTTCACTTGATATGGAAGAAGAAAGTTTATTTTTATTCCAAGTAAAGCTGAAAATATATTTATAAGCACTATTTAGTTAAAATGCAGGTTATCTTTCCGAGACACTTCAATAGATATTACTGTTTCTGTCCACTGATTTATCTCCACAATCCAAAGCATCCATTATGTACCAGTTTCTTCTGCCTTGGTCAAGCTCTGTGAAGTATTAGTGTGGTTACATTTCTATGCAGAAATCGAGGCAGAGACATTCTACCAGACAGCTGTTGTGCAATGGTTAACAATAAGGGCTCTAGAATCAAATGTCACAGTTTCTGTTCTGGTTTCCCCATTTAATGTGCTCTGTGTTCTTGAGCAAGTTACGCAACCTCTCTAGGTCTTTAATTTTATAGCTAAAAATGATATTGACACTAGCTTTACTGTGAAAAGCAAAGGAGGCAATCCTAGTAAAGTAGTTAGTTTGTGCCACACATTATTCTCAGAGCTCTTATTATGAAGAAACACTGGACTCAGGACAGAAAACAAAAAAAGTCTTTGCTTTAAAGTGCCCGGCTATTCCTTCTCCTACAGATGCAGACCCCCACGTATGACTGTTCATGTGTATGTGATGGAGGATACATTCTTCTGACTTAGAAGAGTCAAATAAAAGGTAATTAAAGTCTCATGTCAAATCACACAAGCTACTCTATATGACACAGTTTAATAGCCTAAGAGTAGGCAATCACTTACTGAATATATTCTTAAATATATTCTTAGAATAACAATATGTGCTTTATTATAAATGCTAATCAAGTTAAAGAGAATGTACTGAAAACTCAAATAGTATATTGTAAATATTTTCAAAAGAAGCAAATGATGGCATATCTATATAGATTTCAAAATATGCTATCACATATTATTGAAGTGCCATCTGGCAGTGTTAATTGTTGTTGGAATAAATAATGGGATACACATTTTCACCACATCTGACATGCAGTAAAGCCAGAATAGGTTGAAATTTGCCAGGCAGCTGTTTGTCTTATAGTGGTTAAAAGTCAGACTTCCTGAGTTTGAAACTCACCCCAATATACTACCAGTTATAGTCTGTGGGTAAGTTACTTAAGTTTCTTATATCTTACTTTCTTCAGTTGAAAAATGGACACAATGCTAGTACCTATCTCATGAAGCAGTTGTGAGGTTTAAATGAATAAATCCATGTGAAATGTTTAAAATAGTGCCTGATATATGATAAATACAAAAATTAACACTGATCATTTTTATAAAATCCCTTTAGGTTCGGTGACATCATCTTCTATGTATGTTGATACTAAAAAAGAATGATGTAAGACTCCTTCTCGTCTTTTAAGATAGTTTAGGTAACACCTCCTCCAGGCTGAGTAGGAGTTAGCTAGGCAAACTGGTAGCAAAGTCGCTGAGGAGAGAAGTAACATAATGAATGAAAAAGAAATGCAGGATTTGACCAGATCCTGTTGGCACCAGAGACTACGACTTAGGGGGGAAATATGAGTGGCAGAGAGACCAGGCAAAATACTATCAGAATACATCAGGTCAGAGATTATGAGAATCTAGACTAGGGCACAAGCAGAGAAAAACACAGGTGAGCATGAAAATCTGTATGGAGAATATGGACAGGATTTAGCAATGAATAAGATATAGGATGCTGAGGAAAGGAAGAATTCAATATCAAGTCCTGAGAAGTAAGTAATAAGAGTAATTCCAAAGGCATTTCAGGACCGTTAGGAGCCATAACAGAATTGTTAGCATCAGAATAGAGCTTTCCTAAGGGTTCCTTTGAAGAAGACAATACAATTGCATTTATTGTTAGTGTTTGTATTCTGGAATGCTTGCCAAATAAAACTGGTCACAGTAAGCGCCCAACATTAGTACAGTCTGTTTGGAAAACAATTTGATGGTATGCATAAAGAGTCATAAAACCATTCATAATCAATCGTACAAGAATTTTACTTCCAATAAACTATTTCAATGAGTTTAGTCAATAAAGGGATAAAAAACTGTGTCCACAAAGATATACTCTGAACATAATTGATATTAGGGAAAATGTCTGCATAGCCTGAATGACTTTCAGGAGAGACTACTCATGTTGTATATCAAGTTCATAGAATGTTATACAAACAATAAGAATTATAGGTTGTAATAACTCCTACCACTTTCTGAGTTATTGCACTTTATACATAGTATAGTACACTTTCCAGATTATTTCATTTAACTATTATAATTTTCAACAGTAAGTACTTTTTTAAAGTTTATATATTTTGAGAGAGAGAGAAAGAGAGAGAGAGAGAAAGAACAAGTGTGAGCGCAGGAGGGGCAGAGAGAAGGAGAAAGAATCCCAAGCAGGCTCTGCACTGTCAGTGTGGAGCCCGAAGGGGGCTTGAACTCATGAATCATGAGATCACGACCTGAGCAGAAACCAAGAATCAATCAATGCTTAACCAACTGAGCCACCCAGGCCTCAGCAGGTAGTTATTCTTATTTTGCAAATTAAAAAATTAGGCTTCAGAGAAATTAAGATAATTTCCCAAGGTCACCCAGCTAGTGAGTGGCGAAGGGACTGGAGATATTGTCTGTGGGCTAGCTTGTGCTAAGGGATAGGGCCAGTTGTGTGTGTTCATGGCTGTAAGTTCACAATCTCTGCTTCCACAGATGAAAAACAGCAGAACAAAGATTTAAGGTCAGGTCAGGTTCATCTGACTACAAATCCTGTATTCTGAACAGCAGGTTTACCAATTGTGTTTAAATGAGAAGAGATGAACACTATATGCAGTCTCTGTAAAACGTGCACACCTAAAGGGTAAATAGAAAAAGGAGATAGAAGAAATGAGAACCGTTGTGTGTTGTTAAGTTTTAAAACTTTCCTTAGGTTGTGATTTGGTTTTACTAAGAAAGGGCATTTAAAAATAAGTGGGTATTATAGGTAAGAAAGATATATGTTATATTCTATTTTATACACCAAATCTCTTGATATCTAATTGTCAGCACACTTAAAAAAATCAAAGAATAGCTATTCAATATCTACTATTCCTTAAGAATAAATATGAAAAATTCCTTTAACTACCTATGGATTGGTTCTAAAAGCAGAGCAATATAAAACATGTATTAGATATCCAAATATAGGTTTATTATCATTAAAAGCACTTGGATTCTACTGTGGGCTTTTCATGAGCTTACATTATTTTTCACTAATTTGCTTAAAACAGGATATGATTCTTTCTCAAGTAACCAAAATTCTAAGAATAATCAAATTTCTAAATGATCCAAATTATAGAACCCTCATTTTCTATGCTACATTTACTCAGCCTTTCTTACATGCTACATACTACAAACCTAAATAAACTTCATTCTCTGAAAAAGCTGATTTTTTTAAAAAAACATGTACACAGAATAAAACAAGATATTAATTAGAAATATTATGCAAAAATAAAAACTGAAACTTTCATAGCCATCAAAAGGTAGTATTTAAATGTCAGGATTCCTAGGTTTGGATTTTAGCTCTGCCTCATTAGACCCCGAGAAAACCACACATCACACATTTACACTTTCCTCATTTGTAAAACGCAGAAGATAAAATTCCCTTTCTCCTAGAGAGGTTGTCAAACTTACATACATGTTGGTCATTACCAACGAATGCCTGATAAATGGAAATATTAGCTGTTACTTTTAAATCTAAAAGTAGGATGCTTGGCATTTCTGTTTCCAATATAAGTTCTTAAACTTCTACAGCGTTCCCCAAATGCTCACTGTCATAAATTCAGTTGTGAAGTCAAATCAGGCAATCTTCACCCTTTAGATAGAAAATTGACAGTGGTGTTGGCGAGCATTCGGTACTTAAAATGGGATGGCTTAAAACTCAAAAGTTATGAAAATGATCAAGTGTTGCCAAAAAGTCAGCATTTCTGAAAAAATAATATTGCTTGTTCTGTCTTTTTTTCCTTTTATTCCTTTGTTAGGGATAAAACATAATCCCTCTAAATTTGTTATTCTTGATCCTTTTCAAGTGATGTTCTTATGTTCTTTTGAATCAGTAGATTTTATGTAATGATTTAATTTCCTTTAAAACTTTCATTAAATTGGAACAGCTGCTCCTTTTTAAAGACTGAAGAGAAATGGCATGTGGGTTGGTTTGTGTGTTGTGGGCTGGAGTGTGTGTGTGTGTGTGTGTGTGTGTGTGTGTGTGAGGGAGAGAGAAAGGGAGGAGGAGAGAGAAGGAAGAGCATATGAGGCAAGATAACCTATACCACCCTATTGTAGCATGTGGCACAGTAACATGATTGCCTTTACTCCTCTGGACAATACGGTGTTTAAGAGTAGAAATTAAGGCCATCCCAGCACTTGACATAGTTCCTTGTACATAGGGAACATGGTTAGATTAATACATTTTTAAGTAAGTGTTTACAGGGCAAGAGACAGAAAAGATAAAGGAGGAAATAAAAGGAGGACTGACAACAGATATGAGGAAAGCTTGTGTATTACTGAGGAAAATGGTAGATAAAAGGAGGACTGACAACAGATATGAGGAAAGCTTGTGTATTACTGAGGAAAATGGTAGATAAACCTTAAAGAGATATCGTACAGATGGATAGGATAAATTTGCTGTCTTATTAATAAAAATAAAAAATGCCCATTCCTTACTCTATCTAATTTTTGTTTATTCTAATTGGATGAAGAAATGGATAGTTAAGTACCCACTTGATCATCCATCCTGAATCACAGATTAGATTTCTGGTGAATTTCCAGTTAATATAGAAAAATAAAGAATATTTATCTTTGTGATACCAAGTTATGAAAAACTGTGAAATCAGAGGGAGTTGTCAAAATACTAAAGAAAGATCAGATTTATAAATGTCCATATAGTAAATCCATCATGGAAGCTATTGTTTTTATTATACTTTTCTATAGGGAGATTATTTGAAGATCATATGGCTTTACTTCAAAGCATGTACGATTTATGTTTGCCGGGTAGAGAGATTTTTCCTCTTGACATCTATGAGAAAACAACTGTTCTGCCACAGCTCTTACCCCCATCCTTTTTATGTGGCAGCAACATAAAACACTCCTAACATTAGATACAGGTGTGAACAAATAGAACTAAAATATGCGTAAAGTGGTCTTCCATGTTAATTGAATACCTTGTCTTTTTTTGTCATTGATTATCACTGTTTTTGGTTCTGCCTATTTATTTTGAGGAAATTTTTGGAAAGTTTCAAGGAATAAAGCAAAGGCAGTTCTGTCATTGCTGAGCACAGTCTCTGGTATGTTATCCAGAATCAAAGATCAAAGATTATATCCTGCTTTCATAGGATTTCTTACAGTTTATTTCCCAATTCGATTAATGATTATCATCCTCATCTAGTGAAAATTAAACTTCACTTATGTATGGCTAAGATTTTCTACTTGTACACAAAATACCTATAGTTTCTAACAACCACTTCTTCACATAATAATAGTAAAAAATGATTATCCATGATATTTTACTGCATCTTATATTTTTAAGTGTTTTCATATTTATTTTCTTTCAATTTCTGCATCTCTGTAAGAGTAACAGAATTCAAAGAGATTAAATTTCTACAAGGATCATATCTTTTATGTATTTTTGATATTAACTCATATTTGATATTAAGCCAGGACTAATGAGCTTTCTAGAACTGCACTTGCTAAGAGCTGAACAGCACATCTGTGAGCAGATGCATTAGGCTATAGCTGGCACTGTCGGGATTAACTGGATATACCATCAAGTTAGGAAACCTGGAACATAATATCTACTACTTCCTAAATGCTCCAAAGACATATCATCACATGACATTCCAGTCAATTTTATACTAGTGTATCACTTATGGTGATAGTGACTTCTAGAAAAAGCTTTCCAAAGCCTATGGTTGCCAACAGTTTTGGGGGTAAAGTAGTCTTCCTTTGAGTAAAATATCATATTTTCTTAAGTTTCTGTAAAAGTTGCAAAAATCCACCACAGCTGGCTGATAAAGCAATAATCGTTAGCTGCTGCATCATTGCTTATGTTATTAGACACTGCTAGTTCTGACCACAGATCAGCTCTGTTAAGAGCTACAGAAGAATACAAGATGAAAGAAAGAGTAGAGTGCTAACTTTAGTGAGCACCTACCACGTGCTAGGAATTAACTGGGCACTCTACAGATATTATCACATTTAACGCTCACAGTAATTTGACAAGATTATTTGACATTATTATGTCCAGCTTGTTTATAAAGAAACTTAAGTATGGCTTTTGTCTTCAATTTATGAACTAGTTCAAGGATACGGAATGGACAAAACAAACAAATTTGTTACTTTACATTTTGGGGGAAATTTTTAGGATATAATTGGGGTTTATTTTAAAGAAAGAGTAGACTCTAAATTGCAAAGACTAATAATATTATGACCATGTAATATTTGGAGATGTTTTATGGATAATACTCTTTCCTACATTTCCTTTGTACAACCTTCTGTGTTTCTTGCAACTGTGGAGCCACTGGCCTTCATTTCAGGGGAGAGGATGAATATGGCTGAAAACAAAGAAGTTATTGCTCAGCCTCAAATTTCAAAATAGGGTGTTTAAAGTCCTTATCTGGGACAATAGTCAGAAAGCCAAATACCTGTTGAGATAAAGGTTTTTCTTGGAATTTCAAAAGCTGGACATTAAGTATCAAGAATAAACTAGAAGAAACGGCAAAGATTTTAACTGTCAGCCACAGAATACCAACAAGTATTTGATGACTTGATATCTGACATCCTATCCCAAAGGAAACAGGCATTTACCATATAAGAAGAGAGAAAGATTCAAAGTGAACAAAATTAGAGTATGGATACCATGGGTGGCTAACGATCAGCCCATTCTTAGGATCAAAATCTCAGGTGGATGTGGCAGAAATATCCAAGTGGCTCTAATGGTGTCTCTTCAGGGCTTGTGCTTATCTTCCCAAAAATATAAACCTAGAAGTCTACAAGCCTCTTAAAACAGTTAAGCATCCTACTCTGGATTTCAGCTCAGGTCATGATCTCACAGTTTGTGAGTTTGAGCCCAGTGTCTAGCTCTGTGCTGACAGCATGAAGCCTGTTTAGGATTCTCTCTCTCCCTCTCTCTTTCTGCCCCTTCCCCACTCATTATCTCTGTCTCTCTCTCTCAAAATAAATAAATAAACTTTAAAAAACTGCCCCAAATCTACGATTAGTAATTGAGTAAAAAAAACTGAGGTGATCTCTACAAACATGGGGCCAAGAGCCACCTCATAGAGTTCTTCATACCCTATAGTTCTTTGTGAAAGTTTCTGAACTAAAACTCTCTGAAGTGAGCATGAATTCCTGAAAGGATGGGTGTATCGTCAGAAATGGAGAAGTGAGATAAGGAGAACATAAAATACTAGATACCTGAGCAAAAGTAACAATATACAGAAATGTTAAGGGTAACAGTAGCGATGGCAGTTAACCCAGTGGTTGGACACCTCAGTTCAGCAGAGGCCAGAGAGTAAAGGAAAGAATGGCACATAAACGATAAGGTATCCCTCACCCGGTGTATGTGACAAACACACACTCATACACACACACACACACACACGCACACGCAGCAGCATGGAGAAGAAGGAAAAAAGAATATACTATTTCAGACCAAAAGCAACTGATAAATGTGTCTAGGAAATATACATTTAACACAAACAAAATGTGACCTTGGAAGATACTTTGACATAAGGTAGATTTTTAGCATTATATTTTGGCACATCAGAGTTTCTGATTGTGACTATAAATTTAAACCTACCAAAATACTAAAAAAATATTTACTCTCTAGTAGTTTATAAAACCTTTCAGTATATTTATCTCATTTGATTCTTATGGCCAAATGGTGAGATAGATATTAATATTTCTAGTTACTTTACACAGATAAAAAAAATGAGCCCTGGAAAAACTATGTGGCCTGTTCCAAATTTCCTAATTATTACTTGGAAAGATAAAACCCAAATCTAGGTACTACAAATGATAAAGCTCATGCTTTCTCCACTACTCTATACTGGTTTCATTTTACTTAATATTGATATTTAGAAAACTAAATGTTTCGCATATTCTTCAATCAGCATTTAATAGCAAGAAGAAAAAGACAATTTAGAATGTAGACCTGATCACATTATACCAGAAATAATCAGTAACCCGTATAGAGGTTAGTTGTCAATTTCTTATCAAGTGTATTTATTCTTTTACTATTCATTTATTCCTCAAATATTTATTGTATAAGTACTGTGTGCTAAGAGCTGGGTGTTGGGAGCCGTTTTGGGCTCACAGGTTGAGAAGTAACCTCAAAGTTGCCTCTTGGGGCTAGGTTACACAAATTCATCATATAGAATAGCAGTTGTGAGTTGGCTAGAAATTAGCAGACTGTTGGGCCCCAAGACTCCTTGAACCAAACTAGATTTTCCCTGCAGGTATCGCATTGTGTTAATCATCCCCTCAGCCCTACCATAAGACCTCGAGGCACATCTCTGTAAGGCTTCTCTCAGTATTTGATTAACCGACTGATTGGAGAGACTGAAAAGAGACTTAGGACCTTCCCCAGAGGTTAGCCTCGCCCAAAAGTTAGAAGCACTGTTTACAGATAAGGTACAAACAACAGCCAACCTTCCTGAGGTTAACATTTCAGAATCCTTTCACTATTCCCATCCCCACGCTCCTTTATAATAAAAAGGCAATAACAAAATACTTTTATAGAAACTGCTGTTTGTATAAAGAACAGATAATCATGAACCCTTACGATATAGGCTCACTCACTCATAAAGGAAAAGAACTTAGAGATCATGTCTCTACCTCCCCCATTATGGTTAAAGATTATGGATAGAATGTCTCCTAATCTATCTAAAGATAATTAACATAGGCAGGCCTAGGTAACTTCCTGTTCTCTCCTCCACCCTAAATTTATATGTTACCAACATACAGGATTAAGGAAGTTGCCGCCTTGCTGGTAAAAATGATTACTGTTAAAGAGATCAAACTATGGAATGTCACTCATTGTTGTAATGTAACTCGCTACCTTTAAAAATAAAGACACTGAGACTAGCAGGTCGGAGATGCCAGAATTGCCAGGGCTGCCTGCTTGGTCATCAGATTACATCTCACTCGTGGCTCTCTCACTTCATTTCGCCTGACCGTCCGTCCTTCGTGGACCCCTAGATTCACCGGAACAAGGACCCCGGCAGCTGGGTGTATATATATATACATATATATATATATGAAAGATGGTGGTTCTGATATCATAATGCTCTTCCTAGTGGAAAAGACACATAAACAATTAAAATACAACAGAATTAGTCTTTTGATAGAGATGTATGCAAATTACTTTCAAAACATACAAAACAGAGGAAAAGTCACTAATGTTCTGTGGAATGCTAGAAGGAGAAAGGTTACAGAAGTCTTCCATGGAGAAAGTAACATTTGGAGCTAGAATGTGAAAAATAAGTAGAAGAAGCTAGATGCCATGGCTTGGCACAAAAGCAGGGTACATTTTTGGAGCTTTTAGTAGCTCAATATGGCCAGAATATTAAAGGCATATGGGAGGAGAGTTAGAGCAGAAGTTTCCGTGTGTATATGCAATCCATGTCAAGGAGTTTGAGCACGGAGAGTCAGGGATGGTTTTTAACCAGAACTGTCTTAAGTAGATCTGTTTTTCACAAAGTCTCAAGGCCAGATAGTCCCATAGAGTTTGGATTGGAGGAAGAACAGCATAGAGGAAGTCAGGGGCCGCCGCAGCGGGGCATAGGAGACCTAAGGAGGCCTTGAACTAGGAGAGCAGGAGAGGAATCAAGGAGGGAAAATGAATTTAAAAACTGCTTAGCAATTAGAAATCATACAACTAAAAGAAAAAGCTTATGTTGATAAGGTATGTCAAGTTTGGGTGACTGAGGAAGCAATAGAAACCGTAATCAGGGAGAAGTGATTTAAGGAAGAAGACATTTTCTCTACATCAGTAAAGTACTCTATGATATTGTACAATATATTAACAAACACAAACTTAAAAATATTCCTAATAATAGACATCTAGGTATACAAACTTGTACAATATATTTCTTCAGGTAAATAAGTTAAAGCCAAGAAAACTATACCTCCTACAAATGACATTATTTTGATACAATTGTGAGAAGGGCATGAATATGTTAGGAGTTAGTAGAATCACTCACTTTCCATTTTGTTCCTCAGAATTCAGAAAACAGTAAATCCTAGGCTTAACAATGAATGGGATTTCTTAAGACCTTAGGTTTTGTGGCTTAGTAATGGACAAAGAACTGGGTTTTATAGAAATAAAGAACAAGTATTTATGTAATGTGCATTAAAGTGCCAAGTAACATTTGAAATGCCAAGAATAACAGGTAAAAATGCCTTTTTTACAGTAACATTTTGATTTTAAAAATCTACATTGGCATCTACTAAACAAAAGACTTGTTTTTCAATTACAATAAAAATACACAACATTTATCAAGACTTACTGGAATTATTTTAAGTAAATGGCATGCATTATCTCATTAATCCTCCCACAATACACTATCAGAACAGGAATACTTTGCATATTTACCACATCAAACATGAGAGACTAATCTGTCCACAGTCCCACAGACGGAGAGAAGCAACACTAGAGTCTGTTCCAGACCAGCTGAAGCTGGAACCCTTGCTCCTGACCACAAAATCTATACAATCTTCTTTCTTATTTAGTCTTCATAATCAAGAACATGCATTTCACCATGACCTTGAGCAATTCACTGGTACTTTTGGGGAATATATGAACTCTGTAAAGCAAGTGGTATGAGATCTAGCATTTATTAAGCCTCACTTAGCAATGCTGGGCTCTGGGCTTGTTGCTCTGTCTCTATTATCCTATGCAACTTTAAAACATTCCTATGAGGGAGCTTGTAATTATTACTGCACCGTTGCTCCCATTTGAAAGAGGGGGAAACACAATCAGAGGGGACTGGAGAAAGCTTTGGACTCACAAAGTTCACAGATTCCTGGTACAGTAGAATGGAGACCCATGCATAGCCATGGTCTCCTTGAGGGGACACAGATGAGGTCTCTTTGAAAAACACGGCTCAGTTTAAACAGAGCAGAATATTTGTATGAAGAAGAAGCAGAGTATAAGTTTGAGAAACTTGTAAGTGGAATTAGAAGGCTGGTGAGCTTCAGCTTAAGAAGTTAAGACTTTTTATAAGCAGTGGGAAACTGCTAGAGATCTCTCAGAAGGAAAATTAATTTTGCAAGGAAGGCATTCACAAAGATTAATTTGATGGATGGGTGAGGGAGACTAAAGTCAGAAAGACCAATTACAATAATACATTAAATTCTTACATGTAAGGAAATAGGTAGACCAAATGAAAAAACCTTCCGAGAGGGTTAATATTTTAAATCGACACAAACTTACATTTATTTTGGAAGTTTTTGGTTTACTATCTAACATAAGTGGAGCCAATAAGCCTGGCTGAGTGTCAGATCAGCTCTTAGTACCGCCACTATATAGCAATAGTAGATTTAAGTCCACAATAACCCTCTATTCTCTACAGATTCATAAAAGAATCCACAGTCCTTCCATTTTAAGAATCAGTTTTTGCACACAAAGATTTTTATCTAGTTGATATTAAACATATTTTGGTATAAAGAAATCAAAGGCATGATCCTGTAAAATATACAAGATAAACGACGGAACAGTTTGCTAATTAAAAATTTTAGGGGGATATATTTCCTGGTAATAGTTCATATCATTCTCTCCGTATTCCCCGGCGGCTGGCTATGTCATTCTGACAAGGTCGTGGCCCTCATTTAGCTGGCTGAAAGTGTTTTATCACATATTGTACTTCTAAGAAATGTTTACTGTGATGGCCCGCAACTTATTCTTGACATCTGCAGCCTCTTTCAAAGCTTCTCTTTTTGTCTTTATGATGCAAAAGAGTATGATATAGATACTTCCATATATAAAGTGAATATCTTTATCATAGTGACTTCATTTATAAATACATAAATTATGCATAAGATATAGACTATCATCTTTTCAAAAGCTTTAGATTTCGTTTAGTCTGATCTATGCAAGTGGTCAATGTATCCTTAGGGGGGAAAAAGGATTAAAATATTCAACAATGATAATTTCCTTATGTAATGATACTTTCCTGTAATTCTCTAGCTTTTCAACAAGAGACAAAGTACATTTTGGTCTTTATCTCAAAAGAAATGAATCAATAGAAATCAATAAACTATTTTCGAAGTGTAGGAAATAAAGTAATTTTGATTTGCATGTCCAGAGTATCACTGAGACAGTAGTGAAATGAGTATTATTATGTTCATCTCCAGGATTAGTAAATCATCAAGCAGAGAGTTACAAATAAATTTCCTAGGAAGAAAGTAACGTAAGAAACTTTAAACTCATGTATTTGCTCTACCTGCAATTCAACTATATATGTCACCAAACTGCAGATGCCAGCAAAATAAAATGTTGACAGGTATATAATAAAATAAAAATTTCAAGTCCAGGGTGGCAGAAGGTAAGAGATTATTATGGGTTAGCGTACAAAGGTGAAGAGAATTCCCTGTCTTCTGAAATAGAAGACCCCAAAATACCCTCAAATATTTCTGTAATATGTGAAAACAGAGAAATGAAATTCTGAGGAAATAATCATTCTGTCTACCTTTGCCTCTGAAGTTTTTTTTTTGCTGATCAGCCAGGGGTCCACTTTCACAAAAACTGAAACCTGCCTCAATAGGATATTTAGGATGACAGAAGTGATCCCAAGGCCTCACAAGGAGAAACACCAAAACCATCATAATGAGCTGTATTCAGCAAAACGAGCCTTTTCATCTGCCTCAGATTATCCCAGAATTGTGTTTTCTCTACCATTTTGCTTATTTAGCTGGGCACAGAAGATACTCATTAAGAGGCAGAACTGGCATTCCCAAATACCTTGCTGTCTTGCAGAAGCCTCAAATACACACTGATATTGGGTGTGATAAAATGAAACCCTCTTGGGAGTTTTTGTGTGGATAATATCACCCTCTGTCAATTGAAGAAAAAAAATGAAGAGCTAACACTCACAACCCTATTTATACTCACTGAACAATTCAAATGACTTTGCTCAACTCTAAATTTGCTGGTAGCCTGTAGCTGAAAATAAATAATGCCTACATTTTCTTATAATTTCCTCATTTGGGGTAAAAAAAAATTTCTGTTAAAATAGCAAGTGAGAAATTATAAAATAATTATACCTTGGCAAGATGGTTCCTGAATATAAAACACACTGATTTTCAACACAGCAGTCTTACTTGTCTTTGTTTTATGCATTGGAGTTGTTTGTGCTATTTCACTTGCTAAAATGGTTCCACAATTACAAAAATGTTTGAAAAGCATTCATCTAGTGATGATGAATCCAAAATACAAGTCCAAGTGGTTTCAAAAGAACACCAAAGGAGGTTAAACATGAATGATTTAACCTATTTACTTTTGAAGTATCTCAATTAGAAATATTCCCAGTGTTAATGATTCTACCTGTTAATACAACAAAACAAAAACTAAGATTTTCTTTGTGAAAATATAGTTCATGAAATAATGGTTACATTTGAAAGTGATAGGTAAAGTAAATGTGAAAAAATAAAATACATAAGGTTTGAACATTAAAGGGAGTTTCAGATTATAGCTTTATCAACTAACAGTCATCTTGAAAACTCCAAAGTATGTCCATTCTTAAAATCTAAACTACTCCATAGATCCTCAAGATTTTCGTTAAAAAATAAAATTTTATTTCATAACTAAGCTTCAGTGCTTTAAAAGAAATTCTGTTTTCCCAAGCTAAAAACAAATTGCTATTAATTTAAATTTCAAAATGTTATTTTTTTCCAAGTACCCCACACTAGAAAAATAGCCATGCTAGGGAAATAGCAGGGTACGGCAAAAGTAATTTATTTGAGAAATTTATAAAATACATTTCAATTCAATCGAAGGAAAAAAAACCCCACAATATATTCACAAGTATTACCGTATTAAACAGATCTGCATTCTGGCCAGGATTAAAAGAAGAAAGAAGAAAGAAGAAAGAAGAAGAGGAGGAGGAGGAGGAGGAGGAGGAGGAGGAGGAGTGGGGGAGGAGAAGAGGGAGGAAAGAAGAACTAGAACAAGAAGAAGAAGGGGAAGAAGAAGAAGAAGGAAAAGAAGAGAGAAACTAGAGAATTGCAGTTGATTACCATTGCTGTTATACTCTTTGGTGCCAGTCCACTTGAAGGCAATTATGTTAAGGCAGGAAAACTCAGAATATAAATGCTAAGAACAGTACCCAAAGGTGGACAATGATTTGAAAAGAGTCAGAATTCCCTGCTGGCATCTCTGAGCCGTAATGCCAGTGTGGATGTTTACCCATCTATTTTCTTGTCATGCCAGTTATGTGACTTGCTATGCCCAAGGGAATGTGAATGGACACAAAATTTGCTACATATGAGTGGAAACTTTCATTAAACTTGAATGGGTCAGTGAGGCTCTTATTCCTGCCCTCTATCAGGGGAACAACACATCTCAAATAAGGGCTACTCCACCAGCCTGGACAATGGAGTTAGAAGACTGGTGAATACAGTCAAGCAGAATTATGACTACCTCACAGATCTGTGAGAAATAAATCTCTGGGGTTGTAACCCACTGAGCTGTTTGGGGATTGTTAGTGACCGCTGCGAATGCTAACTGGAAGAAGGGGGAAAATCACTACCTTACTCAATTAAGCCACTAACTTTTGGTTACTTGCCGCAAACACATTCCTAAAGAATGTATCTATGATATGTACATGTATGAATGATTATCAATTTACCTATATATGCACTCTCTGGGCAGCAATTTACAGTGTGTCTTTTCTGACAAAATTTAGTGCCAGGAAATTAAAATGGTGAAAGGATCTAGGAAAGGGACTACACACACAGGATAACATGCAAATGTGTGTGGCTTTGCCCAGGGAAGTACACAGTATGGATACCTGGGTAGCTACACAGCTACAAAGTGCTACAAAGTACTTGAGATGAGTTGTTTCAACAAACTCCACCAATGGTTAATATCCTTCTTCACATCTCAGGCAACCAAATATAGGAAGACCATGAGTAGACTGTTCTTTTCCAACTTTATTTTTTTTTAACGTTTTTATTTTATTTTTGAGAGACATAGAGACAGAGCGTGAGCAAGGGAAGGGCAGAGAGAGAGAGAGATACAGAATCTGAAGCAGGCTCCAGGCTCTGAGCCATCAGCACAGAGCCTGACACGGGGCTCGAACTCACAGACCGTGAGATCATGACCTGAGCCGAAGTCGGCCGCTCAACTGACTGAGCCACCCAGGCGCCCCCTTTTCCAACTTTAAAGCATGATGGAGAAAGATGGAAACAAATTAGTATTCAGAAGGAATGGATATGCATTCATGTTTTCTTTTCAGGCCAAAGAATAATTAGAAGAAAACCATGATAGCAATACAACGTGAGTCACTCTAATGCATACTCAATAATCATTTATTTGAAAGTATCTTTATTCTTAAAAAGAAACTCATTGTTTCCCCCACAGAAGTATCCACTACATTTCCAGTAATTTTATATAGGGATGTTTAGTTTTATAAATTGATGCTCTGATTCATGTTTCCTCAATATGTCAGCCAGTTATTCAGTTTCCTTCTATTAGTGTCAATATTCTAGTTATACGTGAATAGATTAGCTCCCTCTCCAGGTTTCCCCAGACGAAAATTGTACCTGCATGTACTCAGTTGTTCCTGTCAGAAATCTTGCAACAATTCTCGATACTACACTTTTACTCACTAGCCATCTCCCAATACCAATTCAGCAATGAATCTAGAAGGTTGTACAAAGCACATTTCAGCTCTATCCATATTTTTCCATTTCCATCACCAAAATCCTAGCCCAAGATACCTCAATGTCTTGCCCAAACTACTGTAAACATCTCCTAATTTATAAAGCCCTACTACTACTCTTGCCTTCCACACGTTGTAAATATAGCAGTCTAAGTGATCATTCAAAGTATCAGTTTACACTATCCTTCCATTTAAAAAATGCTTAATGACTTCACATAGAATGTAGAATAACATTTTAAGAATAAAATCCTAAATTTTTAACCTGGTCAATAAATCTTGAGGTGATCTGACTCATGCTTTTGTCATATTATGCCAATCTTCCTCTGATCCCTGACATCCAGCCATAGCAGCCTCTTTCCAATCACTCTACCCTCCAATGCACCATCTTCTCCTGACTTACATTTGCCTGGCCTAAAATTCTCCTGATTTCTCCCTTTGCTTGGCTAAGTTCTAACATTTTAAAGGTCTTATTTAAATATCAGTTCCTCAAAGATGCTACTTCTGCTCAGACCCTCATTATATTCATTCTCACCCAACTTCACTCTTACCAAAACATGAAGTTATTATTTCCCTAGATTATTTACTTTGTCTGTCTATCCCATTAGTGCCATGGAAACAGGGGTCACATTTGTAATTAGCCTTGCCTAACACAAGCCCTGGCAGAGTAACAACACAATAGATATTTAGAATGAATGAATTAATTAATTAATACATAACCTTGAATAAAATTTATTAAACTGAAAAATCTTTACAGATTCTAGTTGATATGTTAGATTCTTTATTACATATATTGTCCCACCCATGAACAGAATGGGAAAATTTGTAACAAATATGAAGATGTTTCATTTGTTTACCAATCAATCAGAGGAGCTGTTCCTACATTGTACAGGAATAGCAGCACAGTTCTTAGACTTCCAGTGTATCAAAAATATAAGTGTATGCTAAATTACAAATTGAGAAAGTCAAAGTGCTTAAACCTATTAAATTTTCTCAGGTAAACTGATCTTGTACAAACTCATGAACCATGAGATTGCAACCTGAGCCGAAATCAGATGCTTAACTGACTGAGCCACCCAGGCGCCCCGATCTTTGTATCTTTTAAAAATAGCTTTGTTAATTATTGTAATTTTAATCAGTCATTAAATAAAATACATTTTTGTATTAAAATCTAAGTTAGAGACATATTTAAATAACATGACTTTAATTGTCACACCATATACTGGACATCAGGATTCCACTTTCACTAGAATTTCACTTAGTAAATGAATGAAAGGCTAGGTTATCTTCAGTAACAAACAATACCCTGACTTCCCAAATCTTAACACTTTATTTCTTGCTCATGCTACATGTTGAATGCATGTATGCAGAGATGACTTTATATAGTGTTGTTTAGGGACCAGACTGATGGAGGGTGTATCATGACACATATTTCTATAATTGGTTCATCAGGGAAAAAGCAAAGAGTATACTAGGTCATAGATATTTCTATTCAAAAGAGACATTTCTCACTTTCTGCTCCTACTGCATTGGCCAAAGTAAGTTACATACCATGCCTCACATTGAAGATGGATTGAGGAATATAATCCTATGGTGTTCTTAGAAAGGAAAGAGAAGAAGAAATCGAAGGGAATACTAATGGCTACAAGAGTCACTTAGAAGCATTCAGAAGCATTCACACAACATGCATTTTTCTCTATGCTGTGAGCTAGTTTGCTAGTGATTAAAAAAAAATCAAGTAAACCACTATATATGTGCGGGTTTTGGAAACAGTCGTTCAAGCAATTACTTAATGCTAGGAATGGTGTGTATTCACATATTGCATTCTCCAGAAAAAACCCAGTTATAGTGATCTTTGAGTAATCAACACGAATCATACAATTTTTTAAAAGGAGGATCATGGGGCACCTGGGTGGCTCAGTTGGTTAAGCGGCCGACTTAGGCTCAGATCATGATCTCAGTCTGTGGGTTCAAGCCCCTCTGTGCTGATGGCTCGGAGCCTGGAGCCTACTTCAAATTCTGTGTCTCCCTCTCTCTCTGCCCTTCCCCTGCTCATACTCTGTCTCTATGTCTCTCAAAAATAAAATATACGTTAAAAAAATTTTCCAAAAAATAAAAGGAGGATCATTTTAAAAAGATTAATCAAGGAACTCTAAAGTTTCAGTACACTATATTCACATTCTATATATTTTCTAGTCAAAAGAGCACTCTATAAAGAACTTAACAACTTTACAGTGATCTTTACTCAGCTTAAGGGTAAATTTCTTTTATTTTTTTAATGTTTCTTATTTTTGAGAGACAGAGTGTGAGCAAGGGAGGGGCAGAGAGAGAGGCAGACACAGAATCCAAAGCAGGCTCCAAGCTCTGAGCCATAAGCACAGAGCCTGACGCAGGGCTCAAACTCACAGACCTTGAGATCATGACCTGAGCCAAAGTCGGCCGCTCAACCGACTGAGCCACCCAGGCGCCCCTTAAGGGTAAATTTCTGATTTGACTCAGATCCAGAAGAGACTGCAAAATCCTTCAAGTAGTCTTTCAAGTAACATCATAGAGTTTTTTGTTACCTTCCTTTTTGGTGTAAATACCAGAAGCTATCATATTAGTTCTTATAATGTGAGCATCAGACTATAATTCTTGACTCCCAATAAAATATTCTATCTTCTATATCCCAAACACACTATTTTGTCCATTGTTAAGCAATAATATTAAAAATATTAGGTGACATTTAAGACAAGAAAATATTCACTCATATTCCCCAAATCCAAGGTCAATTTTCTGTTTTCTGCATTCCTATCTATTTCTCACACATGATCATACAAAGAAATTCTAAAGGAAGGGGTGCCTGTGTGGCTCAGTCGATTAAGCATCTGACATTGGCTCAGGTCATGATTTCATGGTTCGTGATTTCAAGCCCCACAGTAGGCTCTCTGCTGACAGCTCAGAGCCTGGAGCCTGCTTCGTATTCTGTATCCCCATCTCCCACTCATGCTCTGCCTCTCTCTCTCAAAAATAAATGTTAAAACAATTTTTTTAAATAAAAGAAATTCTATAGGAAAAAAGGGGAATAAGATTAAGAACACATCACATTTGTAAAATTATGCATAATTTTATACATGCAAAGAAGACATGCACCCGTGAGGTTTGGGGCTCTCCTGGTCACATGAAGAGCCAAAAAGAGTGACAAGTGCATCCTCCAGACTGATCACAGACATTAATATGTTATTCTGTTAGCAGCTACTTTTACACCATGTCTTCAGGACTGAATTTATGTTAATTAGTAAGTATTAGAGAAAGTATATGCCTTACAACTGCTACAAGTGTCTACGAAGACAAGTGCCCTCGGCCTGGCTCAGAAAATATTTTTGGGTGGGATCTACAAAGAGTACACCTGAGACTAAGAACTTGACATATGTAAAGTTATATTTAGGAAAAGCAGACACTGAACACTGTTTATACAAACCATGTTCTAACTTTCACTCACCAGCACATTTTAGACTTTAAGATAGATGACTATCAATTACCCATTGTCTTCCTAGTCTTTTTGATGTATTTTCTTTTCTTTTATTTTTTTAATGTTTATTTATTTTTGAGACAGAGAGAGAGGTGAGAGTAAGTCAGGGAGGAGCAGAGAGAGAGGGAGAAACAAAATCTGAAGCAGGCTCCAGGCTCTGAGCTGTCAGCACAGGGCCCAATGTGGGGCTCGAACTCATGAACTGTGAGATCATGACCTGATCTGAAGTCAGACACTTTAACCAACTGAGCCACCCAGGCGCCCTTGATGTATTTTCTTAAATAGCATGTGCCCTATTTGAGTATGGAAGGTGATCCTGTTAATCCATATATTTATTAACTATTAATAAAGCTTATTTTCTTTGTGATTTTTATATATGTGCCTTGCAGTTCTAGTAGTTTCTTTCTGTCCCAAAGTACAAAAATACATCACCTTTGTACCTCTTCTCCTTTGTTCATATCCTACTTTAGTGTCTGTTGACTGTGTTTGAGTTTTAGTGGCTTGCAGATTGTCTGCAGCAAGCAAACCTTAGCTATTTCGAGACAGAAAATGAAAGAGAGCAAGTAAGGAAGCAAACACAAACACCCATACTCCTTATATTACCTGTCTAAATAATATCCCTTTAAATAAAATTAGATACTTTGAAAGATAAAAAGGTATTATTATGGAGGTAATTCAAATCTTGGACTGGCAAAGGTTGACATTTTGTCTTATCTTTAACACCGAGTTTTAGGACATTCAGATTTTGTCATGTAAAACGGTGTGTGGGATTATATTCACAGATACAGAAATATGTTCCGTTCTAGCACACCCACGAGTCCCAGAACAGTACACTGAAAGCTGGCATGAATAAGAAACATTCTACAAATGAAAAGCATAGCTAATGTGCTGATATGTAATGAACTAATTTAGTCATCATGGTTTTTCTTCCATTTTAAACACCATCGCTGCACTAAAATGCTCTAATTTCCCTTCGAAAGAAGATTCTTAGATGTAACTATGTAGGTATGTCTTGTTAAATCAATACTTTTGTTTGTAAATATTTCTATATGTCATTGCTTATAAACAAAATGCATATTTTGAGATGTACATCATAATTTTTAAAGTACTTTATAATTGTTGCAAATATGATTTGGCCGTAAGTTAAAAAAATCATCCTGCTCTAAGTTTCCTAGTGACCCGACTTCTTGATAAAGTGGGCTCAGAATTTTAGCATTAGAAAAAACATTAAATGGGAAACATTTATTTCAAATTTGTCTCATGAAAGAAGAGAGAATTAAGCCATAACAGATTTATAAATAGCTATTTAGCAGTTAGAGAAAACTTGTTATTTCAAAGGACACTTCAAAATGTAACTTTGTGATGCAAAAAAAAATCATAGAAATGAATATGTTTCACAAATTCCAATTCCAACTGCATCACCTTTTCTTTTCTTTTTTTTAGAGTGAGAGAGCATGTGAGCGGGGAGTGGGGTAGAGGGAGAGAGAGAGAGAGAGAGAGAGAGAGAGAGAGAGAGAATTGTAAGCAGGCTTCATGCTCAGCCAAACCCCTACTAGATCCCAGGACCCTGGGATCACGATCTGAGCTGAAATCGAGAGTCATATGCAACCCTTAACCAACTGGGCCGTCCAGGCACCCTTCACATTTTATTTTCTTGATTACAATGTTTTCCTAATAAAAATCTAAGGCAATATTGTGTAGAAAGGCCTAACGTCAATTTAAATCATTCTTGTTTTTTGGTAAGAAACCTCAATGAATGATCCTTATTGAAATTAGCAAATTTAAAAGATAATTCATTTATTTGAAATGAATTAAACATTTCTTCATCATCGAATGTTAATTTAGTGGGTATTATACTAAAAAGATCAATAATTTAAAAGAACATTTTAATTTTCATTACAAAGGATATAGTATCCAAATTTAGAATGTTTTTATATGAGTGAAATCATTCCATGTTTCTTAAATAAAGTTATCTTTTAAAAAATAAAATACTTAATAGATGTTAAATTTATATTATTAAACTGCCTAAGCCATCAAATCAAAGTGGAATGACAGGATAATTATTAAAAAACCTTAGGCCAAAATTCAGGCCAAAAATGACATGAGAAATAGATGTATTTTGGAGAGGTTCATCATATTGGCTGGCTTCATTAAATGGACTTATAGGATTAAGCTTCTTTTTCCTATTTTCCTTTCCTTAAATGTAAAGGACTCTAGTAGTTCCAAGGGTATGGTTTTATTGGCAGAGGTTGGGAGACAAGAGATCTGGCTCTATTTCTGTTTCTCTCACTAACAGCTATGTGCCTTTGAGCAAGAAAACAAACAGTGGGGCTCAGTTCCCTCTTTTGTAAAGTAAGACCCTGTAGAGTCCTTGCCATCTCCAAAGTGTTATAAACTCATGAAATAATAAGGTGATAGCTTGGGGTGTGTGTATGTGTGTGTATGTATTACAAAATGGAGCAATTATAGCTGGATGTGTATGTGTGTGGTATGCCCAATGTTCAATATGGTATTACCCTAAGGACATTGCTAATATTTAACAATCACTCAGAGTTTAAATAGGTATTTGATTTAATTACAATAGCTTTTATAATTGTCTTAAGAAATTAATCACACTTCAAGTAGGGAAGAAATTTTTTCATGTCTTGAGTTATACTGACTCAGGATAAAGCCAGAGTAAATACCTAACATGATATCAGTGTTCACAATATGTAGTCTGAGGTGCACCTGCATCCTACATGACTCTAAGATCTGCTCATGGTAAGAGTTACAATGTTGAATATGTTAGATGCAGAATATTTAAATAGTTACTACTCAAGAAGTCTAACTGCTTGCACTTTTAAACTATTTTAGTTATGGGGTGCCAGGGTAGTTCAGTCAGTCAAGCATCAGATTCTTGATTTCAGCTCAGGTCATGATCTCATGGCTGAAGAGATGAAGCCCCACATCAGGCTCTGCACTGACAGCATGTAGCCTGCATGGAATTCTTTCTCTCCTCTCTCTGCTCCTCCCCCACTTATGTCTGTCTGTCTGTCTCTCTCTCTCTCTCTCTCAAAATAAATACATAAACATAAAAAATAATTTTAGTTACACCATTTATGTCACATTAATTCTTTAAATTCAGCTAATTCAGTTTAGGTTTGCATCCATTACTCACCTTTTTGGTGCAACAAATGTCTTCATAACACTTAGACTCTATCTCAGAAAAGCTCATTTCCTGCCTTTCTATCACCAATTAATTTGATAATGCAACCAGCCGTCTATAGAACATTTTCTATAATTGAATTAAAACATAACATGTGTTTACCTCTTGGATAGCACAAAATTTAATTCTCCACATCTGAACACACACACATGCGTGCACGTGCGAATTCTACAACTCCTTTGTTCGTAACAAATCTGTTACCTTGGGCATGGTATCTGTTAAATATGTTCTCAAACTCACTGAACTTCACGTGGAGCAAAAATACCCTGGCACAACTGAAAAAAAACACATCTTTAAGAAGCCAGTAAATGAGTTCCTTCAACAATGTAATTATTCCATTGTTAAAATATTTAAACAGATCATGTCAAAGCTAATATAAATGTCAATACTTCATCTCTGGTAACTACTGTTGCTTTCATGTGCATTAAAGTAAAATAATATTTTGTATAGAGATTTTAAGTAACTTATCAAGCAGTGAACAATGTAATGAAAATGAGTATATGTAGGAATTCCTGTGGGTCATTATATTTATTTAATACTTTTTCCATGCATCGTTGAATAACAAATGATAATTTTCTATTATGGTTAAAAACTTAAATAGCACATATGATACCTCTCCAAGGGGCTTATGTATCAAATATATCATAATAGTTTCGAAGTAGACATGACAGCTCTTGACTCAAAACTTGCCTTATTGGAAATCTCCTTAATGTACATTTATATGACAGAATCTAACAGCTTGTTAAATGTTTCTGTCATGAATTAATTACCAGGAAGATAAGAATTATCTCTCTACCAATATTAAATTATGGTCACAAAACTAATATGGTGCTTTATTGCCAAATATGTAAATAACTTTGAAAAGCTGGTTTAAAATATTAAATTTTCTTTACTCATTAAGAAATAATTACAAGGGTGCCTGAGTGGCTCAGCCACTGAAGTGTCTGACTCTTGGTTTCAGCTCAGGTTATGATCTCCAGGTTCATGAGTTTGAGCCCCACGTAGAGCTCTATGCTGACGGTGTGGAGCCTGCTTGGGGTCTTCTCTTTCTCCCTCTCTGTGCTTCTCCCCTGCACATGTTGTCTCCATCTCTCTCAAAACAAATAAATAAACTTAAAAAAAAAGAAAGAAGTCTATCATCTACAGATCTCAGTCATTTAACAAGTATTAATTTACACCTACGAGGGAGAGGGTACGGTATGAAAAAAAGGTATAGGAGCCAAATCTGGGTTTAAGTCTTTATCACTTTCTAGCTATGTCACATGGACTTGTCATTTATGTCATTGAACCTCAATTTTCTAATCTTTCAAATGCTGAGAATAAGGCTTCTGACAAGACTATTTTGAAGTAAAGCATCTGAATCATAAGTGTTTAGTAACTGTTAGTTGCTATTATAATTATGATTATAGTTCATTTGCTATGGTGAGGGAAGCAAGATGACCAGGAATAACTCCTGATCATGAAAGCTCATGGATTTCTGAGCATAATCACTTAATTCCAATATAGGAAAAAGATATGTTTAACTATTTCAATGGTATACCTTAAAAATATACTGTCATCACTATATACAACATCCCCCCACCACACTCATTGCTATAGAAAAATTGATTTGTATCAAAAACTTTTATGTCCCACTCTTCTAAAGTAGTCAAACCACTTTTCATGCACCATATTGTCTTACTTGCTATGCACTAGAATTATAATTAGCAATTATTACTACCTTTATTTTATAGCATTAAAAGAGGCTAATTAATACTATCAAAGATCACATGTTAATTCTGGAAGTAAGAAAACTATAAAATGTTAGAAAACTTAAGGTTTTCTTACTCCAATTTCACTACTTCAGGATAATTCACTAGAGAATTTTCTAGAAAGCATGACTATTTGTAATGATTCAAATTTGGTTAACCAAACATGGCTAAAAACTTCATAAAGGAAAAGTATTACTGATTTAGGGTCAATATCTTCCACTGTTGATTCATATAGAGTGCCAATTGTAATTTTGAGTTTTCCTGGACAATTCACAATTCAGTAATTTAACACAAATGCAAATTTACCATCTATGCATCTCCTGTCTGCTTTTGTGCTTCCTCAGAATATAATTTAATTGCTATACTGTATGGTCAAATTGTTATTTTAATATTAAAATTCCATTTTTTTAAAACTACGGTATTAAAAACTCTCCACTGAATAGTGATATGACTCCTAGATTTAAGAGATTCAAAGTGGAAAAAAAAAACAAAACTTCGGAGTTCTCAGAAGATCTTAAAGTCATCTCCAAGTCACTTCCTTGGAAATATGAACTACTTAGTGGCCATTTGCCTTGGCACAAACTAAAAGGTCTGTCCTGTGTCACAGATTTGATTTAATGGTCTTCCCAGAGTCATACTGCAAATTCACATGACTGACTAGACTTGGCCTAAAAAGAATATGGGTAACACTATGGAGCAGTGATTGTTACTGAAGAGAACAAAATGCTTCAAATAATGTCTTTTACTGATGGAGTGGTTGGGGCAACTGTTATTCTCAACAAATTACATATATTCTTTAAATGAAGAATTTTCTGAATATCATGAAATAATTTATGTGAAAGATGAAAATGTAAGAAGAATCCAGAAATAACTCAGATGGTAATTCATCAATAGTTGGTTATTCTTTGTGTACTCTGTTAACTTGGATATGCAATGAAGTTATACCATGGAATGTGTGATCCATCCTTTTGTTAAAGCTATAGTCATCTGAAGATAAAATTATAGCATAAACAGGTGTAATTTTGATAAATCGATTATCAAGTTATCAATGAATCAAGGTAAAATATAACATCTTCAAATTGTCAACAGTTCTAAAGAGTGGACATTTTAAGACATGATTAAAGAGACCAAGTTTGTACATCAAGTATTACCACACAGTGTGAACTGCATATTAGAGAGATCTAAGAAATACCCCTGGGAATTAACACCATGTGAGTAAGATAGTTATTTAATGACTTTCATAAGTGATAAAAATTCATAGTGATAGTCACTTGTATCTGCACATTTAAAAAAAAAAACCAAAGCAAACAAAAATACGAATACATAAAACTTTGTGTTTTGTATTTTACCGAGGAAGCGGAAACATTAAAGCCTACAAAAGAAAGTGGAATAACATTTTAATTAAGAAAATTTTAATGCTAGCCTAAAACAGTGCTAAATTCTGAATAAAACATGGCTACTGTAACTGGATCAGGTTTATTTCTTTAAGAACTTGTTTCTAATTCTGAAGCTGCATATGTGCAGGCACGCGTGATAGAGAATGTAAGGGTTGCCATGGTAAGTACACATCTTTTCTTGGACAGTGAAGTATAAAAAAAAACGTATAAAGAACTCTCACTTCATAATATGTCATGGAAATCGACTCTGCTTTCCCTACCACGGCATATTATATGATGCAATGCAGTATAGTACAGAAATAGCCCACATTTTTAAAACTTCAGCCCATTAAGATGGCTAATAAAAAACATGGAGTGAAAAATGAAGTAAGAGAACTTCAGGTCAGATAACTCTATTTAAATGGCGAGTCTAGAACACGTTCTACATCCATTAAATTAATAAATAATCACACCTTGGGACATTCCACAGGACTGAGATACCTCCCCGGGAGACCAAATGCAAATACTGCTAAACCACCCCTTTCAATATATTTTAGTCCTAGGACTCTTATTTTTAAGGAAAAATAAAATCATTCCAACATCCCTACTCTCTCATTCTTGCCCCAGTGCGATGAATGATTTTCAGGAAGCAGGGATTTGACCCTCCTTTACTGTCTTTTGCAAAAAGATTTCCTGGTGGTTCTCCTAGAGTAGGTGAAGTCAGCTTAAGACGCCTGGATGGAGGCGTGACACGGGCTGGAGAGATGGCAGAATCTGTTGCGAATAGCAGCAGGTTCTGAGGCGCCGGGGAACCCACGTGTGCAGGGGCTGAAGAACTTTTCTGCCACGTCTCCCGGAAGGAATGTCTCACTTTTAAATAGGAGACTAGTTGGGGCGAGGGGTGGGGCGGGAAGTGGGCGGTAAAGAAGTGGGCGGCAGAGGAGAAGGTCCAAGCCTTTCACAGGTACCTACCTGTGTTTCTCTACCTTCTACTCTCGCCCCTGGTCAACTTTATTATTTTTCCTTCTAATAGGACTTAAGCAACCGGATGCTGAGCATATAATAGGCTCAGCCTGGAACAAAGAAAATCGAGTTCCTAATACTGTATCTCTGCCGTCGGAGAGATCACGTGTCCTGCTTTCGCTGGAATGCACTCTTTTCGCCCACGCTATAAAAATCTCTATTGTGCTTAGAAATTTTGCCAAGGTTAAAATACGCTGTCACGCGAATTGCTTTTCATCTATCAAGAGAGCCACATTTCAATGTAGACAGGTACACATATTTACGTGCTGACCCAGTTACCACTGCAGGTGAATTCAATGTATTGAAAGTGTGGTGGGAAAGTAATCGAAAAGCGCAGGTGGAGGACCTTTATGTCTCACTGACCCCTCCCCCATCATTTCTAATCCCCTTTGAAGGAGAACTTCGAACGGAACGTGGGAGTCGCAGATGGTTGCATTCTGAAGCCCATTCCCGGGAGTTGTGAAAGTGACCCCTTCCCTTTTCCGCCTGGCGCTGTGCCCCCTCGCCCAGCCCGTTCGCTTGGTGGGGAGGAGACGGTGAGGGAGAGGGCGGAGGCGGGTCCTTTATTCAGCCCTGATGGCCAAGAAGTAGTATAATGGAGCAGTTTTGCAGCCATCTCCGTTATGAAGTCACACTATTTTAAAAGGCATTTTGTTCAACCCGTATCCCCTCACCCGCATTCTTGACTCTGCAAACAGTAAGACTAGAGACCTTCGGGAACCAATCTAATTGTCCATGAGCTAGGATGCCATGTTACCGTAATGTTAATGTGCTTCCCTCCCTCTTTCAGTGTAGGATCCGAAACTAGTCCTGCATCCTTAATGACTCTAAGAGGTGGACGCAAGATGCCGAAGGGGGCCCAGTTCTGGGACTGGGAATCGTGCAGGTTCACCAGCTTCGCCTTGCAACACAAAGGAGATGTGTGGGCAGGAGTTGTCTAGCTTAGGGGGAGCGAGGCATCATTCTGCCTGACTCCCTGGGAGAGCTTTCACTCCATTGCTCCCCCACTTCTTTCTGTCCTCCAATCTGTCATACTCCTCTTCCCCCCAACATCCCCCCAAACCCCACCCTTTCCCTTCAATCTCAAAGGCATAAAGATCTTCTAATTGCATTTTCAAAAAAAACGAACACCAAACAGTAATCCTACACCTTCCAAGATAAGGGAACAAATGAGACCTGCCACAAGTGTGTGTGTGTGTGTGTGTGTGTGTGTGTGTGTGTGTGAGAGAGAGAGAGAGAGAGAGAGAGAGAGAGAGAGAGAGAGAGAGAGAGAGAGACACGATCAAACGGGCGCTTCATCCTTCAAACACCTCCAAGAAAAAGCTTACAGGAGATACCCAAGATAATAAAGAGCTAAGACTAACCTCAGCTCCACCAGTGGTCCCAGCACCAGCGTCCAACACTGGCTCTTTACCTTTCCTTTTCGCAGTATGTAACCCTTTAGGGTCTCCCGCCAGCCCAGGCCACTCGGTGCTCCCATGCACACACACACAAGCCAGCACCCATTTCCAATTCCCCGCAACCTACCACATCCCCGCCGCCTCCGCGGGCCACCTCTCGAGCAGCTCCCTGAGGGCGCCGAAGACTCGGGTCCTCCCCCCCTCACTCTCCCTCCCCCCGCGGGGGCTTATGTCCCACACCTCGGGCGCTCACTGTCGCCGAGGCCACAAACGGCGAGGCCCCCGCAGCCCCCCTGGCCACGAAACAAGAGTGTTCTACTCACATCGCCGGCGGGAGAAACTGCCCATGAGGTTCCGGAGAGTGAATCGTGCAGCTGCCAAGGCTTATTCCTTAAAGTGTTCGGGGGTCCGCAGTGGAGTGGGCGCGAGGGTCCACGAAGGAAGAGAGGAGGGGTGGAGCAGGAGGAGGAAGACGAGGAGAAAGGGAATTCCAGGCAGGTGCCGCTTTAGACCATGATGCCGGTGCCCTTCAGGTGGACGGCTGGAGAGGTTCCGGCGGGAAGCTGCCGAGGGGAAGCCCAAAGCGCCGGCCGGGGAGGCAGGAGCGCATTCACTCCCTCGCCTCCGCCTGCCCTGCGCGCCGCGCTAGCGACCGCAGCAGCAGCGGCGGCGGCGGCGGCGGCGGCGGCAGCGGTGGCGGAGGCGCAGCTACCTCCCCGCCCCCAGAAGGCTCCACAGACAATAAATCCCAGGCGGAGAAGAGACGAGCAGAGAAGGCGAATCGTGCACCCAACTCTAACACACCCCGCCTGCCGCTGAGCGAGAATCCCCGGGGACGCGGCGCAGCGGCGGCTCTAAGGGGCCGAGCGCTCCCGCGTCTGCAGGCGACAGCGGCGGTCCGAGAGGGCGGCTCCAGGTCCCTCCGGCGAGAACCCGCTGCCCAGGGGCTGGGTGTCCGTGGCTTCAAGCCCGAGGTTCGCCTGGAGTGGGGTCCTCCTCCGTGCACTGGCTCGGCGCACAGGTGCCAGGCTTGGCAGGCGAGGAGGCGCCGCTCGTGGCTCTTGGCTGTGTCTCCCAGCTCTCCCCGCCCCCTCTCTTTTTTCCCACCCCCTTTTCCGACGACACCAGCTGCAGCTGCCTCAAAGTGTGAAAAATGTCAAGGAGATTTTCCAGTGATAAGAGGGGGTGCCCACTTTCACTGCCCTCGGCCCCTTTTTGAGATTCTCGCCTGCCTCTCTGACCTCTACACGGGCTCCCCCAAATTGAGAAGAAAAATCTCAGTCCGGCGGAGAACTGAAATGCTCGCCTTCTCCGGGCTTGGTCACAAGCTGTTTTCAGAGAACGGGACAAAAGGCCGAGATCTCTGGGTTCCTCCCGTCGCCCGCGGTGCGCTAGGCAGGTGCTCAAGGAACCGTGCAGGGCAGCGCTCAGCCACCAGCTCCTGCTGCTGCCGGACCGGCCCGTGGCGCTCGAGTGGCGCGGCGCGGCGTCCTGCAGCGCGGGCGACTCCGAGGCTGTAGCGGCTCCGGGCCTCTGCGCCTCCCTGAGCGCCCCTGCACCCGCACCAGCTCAGTGACGCTACGCTCGCGGCTCCGCAGGCTGCTGCTCCTGCTATCTCAGCAAAGAGGCGGCCAGGAGTGCCTCCTCGGGGTTTCCTCCCCCGCCCGCCTTTCCTGCTGCAGGTTGTTGGCTGCCAAGGAGAAAAGTCTCTGCTTGCGGGTCGGTCACTTCACATCAGTCAAGGCGGCGACCTTTGTGCCTGCTCTGACATTTCCTTCTCATTCTGTGGCCAGGGCTGCTACCCTGGGAGTGCGCAAAAAGAGAAGGGGTTTCCCAACTACCCTTCATGGTTTCACCGCCACTCCTCCTGCCATGAGAATACACTCTCACACACACACACATGCTCCTTCACATAAAGGCACACACAGACACTTTATTCTCACACACTTCTCTTTAAACTCTTAAAAGCAGCCATATGTTAAGAAACATTCTCATGAAGTTAGTACTATTTTTAGACTTCTCTTTTATTCTCTAAACCCATCTGATGAATTCTCTTTGAAATTGGATTTATTATCCTGGAATCATTCTTTTGTGTAATATAGGCTATAGGGGTTTTTGTTTCTTCCATATGGAAGAGAAAGCATCTCCCTTTCCTAATACAGTCAGACTGCATGGTATTCAATTGCCACTCTGGGCTGAATGTAAACTCACAGGTTGCTAAAAAGAAAATGCACTTGCTTACGTTCTTACATTTGCAATGCTAAAGTCTTCAAGGTCAAAAACCTTTCTGGCTGCTAAGGATTACCTAGGAAGATATTTTGCAGATTGACCTCTAATCTGCAGAGTACCTAGCTAGAATGAGGATTATTTCCCACTTTACCTGGGCCATGAAGGTGGGCTGACTTTTAAGGACAACTTCCTAGTATTTGATACCATTTGCATGTGGAAGCGAGAATATATTTTGAAAAGTCAGATCATTTTTAAAATGTATTATAAAACACCACAGAGAAATGGTTCTGAAATGGGAAGAAGATGAAAAAAATTGTTAAAATGACAAATTTTTGAGTTGACCTCTGTGGAGTTCTATTTTTTTCCACCCATAGTTTTGTTCTTGTAGACGTATTACCACATCTCAGTGTCTCAGCTGGATGCAGTGAGATGAAAAATTTTAGGTACTGATGGAAAATATAAAAAACTAACCTCACACAACAATTATACAATTGTGTAGTCTTTTATAAACTTCCAGTTCTTTTCAATATAGTTTACACAGAATTTTCACTTTTTAAAAAGTACTTGGTGGATAATGTTATCTACACTTACAGGAAGGACACAAAGGCTCAACTCAGAAAGGTCCCCAGGTGCCTTGTATTTGAACTCAGAATTTCTTATTTTTATTCCAGGATTCATTCTCTTGTACCAAAATATTTGACAAAAATTATTCTACTTAAATCATAACTGATTGTAAGTAACTGCGTACATACCTACCAATAAAGTTACCTCTCCTGTGTTAAGTGTGTTACCTGGAACTGTGTCTCTAACTCAAAAAAAAAAAAAACAAAAAAAAAACCTTCCCAATAGGGAGACATATGTTTTGAAACTCGAAATTAAAAACCGATGATGTCCTTTTAATATACTTCAAACTATATGTCCTCCTTTTCCCTTTATTTTATCCTAGAACCTTGATTTCAGATTATAAAGAACTAAATGAATAACCAATTTCATATACATAAAGATGGGATACAGTACCCATGGTTTTTAACAAACATGATTTTAGCATTTAAAAAGAGAAAAGAAGGGAGATGAGTATTTTCTGTAGAAGACGTTTTGGATACAGTGGCCCAATTTTTTTCTAAGATTTATGAATCTTGAACAAAATGTGGCTACCTTCACTATTTAAACAATGAAGCACACTGAAGAGATTTCAAAGCTTTCATAGAATTATGGAACTATTGAAATGCAAATGCAGATGCTGTCTTGAAACTCCAAGTTGCCCTGTCATCAACCCTCTGGAAATGCAGATGACTGCCTGACAATTGGAGAAAGACGAATGAATACCCTTAGGCTGTCACTCAAGCAGAGGTCTAACACCAAAAATAACAACAATTTCAAAAATTAGATCAAGGCTGTTTTAACAGATTAGCCGTTCAGATTACATCTATGAATGGCTAGACATTATTCCTATAAAATTTCGTAAATTGTTAATCAATACCTTTTACTCACACTATTGCAATTTTTGAAATGATAGTCTATTCTCAGGACTAAATTACTAGAGAATAAAAGACATATGGTGATATTAAACAATCAGGTGCCAACTATCTTCCTAATATTTCTCTTTGGAGGCCTGATATGTCACCCTTGTTTTAAAAGATTTCTTCTCTGGCAATTCCTCATTGAAGTAAAACTACTTATGGAAAATACAACACTTTTAGCCTTACCAACTGTTAATAGCTTAGGTAGATACTGGTTCTTGGGAAAATAGAAAAACATGGTTAAAGTTTGATATACGGAAATATGGGTCTGAAAAGCTCAGAGCTGGAGGAGTTTGGTAGGACAGGATCAGTATCAGTGGGATACTAGAAGGAGAGGAAGTGCTGCATTGTTGTGGTAAGCTTTTGAAAAGCTGGGGAGAAGCTTCTGAATGGGAAGTAGCAATCATTAAAATTCTTCCTCAAATTAATTTGTTACATGGCCTTTACTGTGAAACTAATCTCTCAGATTAACAACCTGTTCTAGCTAAAGAGAATGCTTCTTTGTTGTGGTTTTTAATCTATCTGGGTAATTATTTTTTATTTTTAAACATTAATTTGCATATTTAGGGTATACAAAATACAATGAACACCAATGTACTCACCAAAGGGAAGAGTGAAGCTTCCTCTCCCATTCTTCTATTTTTGTTCCCCTCACCTCTCAGAAGTAACCTCATTCATAAATTTTGTGTTTATTTATACCTTTGCACATAAATAAATTTCATACACTTTTACTGCTAACAGTATTTTTGTATTCTTGGGAAATTTAATCATTATATAAACGATATAATGTAGTACACATTCTTTTGCAACTTGCTTTTGATTTTTAAAATTAAGTTGTGTTTCTAAGAATAATTGATCTTCATGAGTGTCACTCTTATTCACTAATTTTCACTGCCACATGATAGTTGATTGTATAACTTTATTATATTCACATTGTGATGACAAGTTTTGCTTTTATAAGTAATGTGAGCATGTTTGTTTTTATCTCTTTATGTATGTGTATGAGAGTTTTTCTAGTTTATATATCACCTATGAGTAGATTTCTTGGTTTGTAGAGTATATTCAATACTAAACTCTTTTCAGTTTCAATGTTTACAATCATTTATGAGAGTCACCCATGAGCCACAACCTGGTAGTTCTTGGTATTATCAGACATTTTCATGTTGTCTAGTCTTAGGGTTGTGAAACGGTATTACATCATGGTTTAAATGCATAATTTCCTGGTTACTTAATAAATTGAGCACCTTTTCATAGGTTTATTAATAATCCACCATTCCAGTGTGTATTTCCAGATTTATATTCCTCACTCATTTCAATTTGGGTATTTTTTGGGTGTGTGTGTCTTTGTGTGTGTGACCTGTTTTCTAATCCTTTGTCAGTTATTGTTCATCTTTAGTTATCACTCTTAATATGGAGTAGTTTATGTTTTCTTTATTTTATTCATTTGAGAGAGAGAGAGTACATGTGAGCACAGCAGAGGGGCAGAGAGAGAGAGCGAAAGAGAGAATCCCAAGCAGGCTTCATGCTGTCAGTGCAGAACCCCGTGCAGGGCTTGATCCCACAAACATTGAGTTCATGACCTGAACTAAGATCATGACCTGAGCTGAGATCAAGAGTTGGACACTTAACTAAGCCACACAGGTGCCCCTAATATGGTGTTTTTATGAAAAGAAGTTTTAATTTAATATTATTAATTTTATCAATACCTTCCTTTATGATATATGCTTATATTTAGTTTAAGAAAACCTTTGCTAACCCAACATTTAAAATATCTTTTTCTATATTATGCTCTAAAAGCATTATAATTTTAATGTTTTACCTTTCAGACTTTAAACCATGTGAAATTGATTGTGTATATGGTGTGAGGTAAGGGAACAATTTTATTTCCATTTTTTTCTTCATGGGAAACTGATGCCTCCTCTATCATATCACCTATGATCTCATATCTCTATCATTCACCTCACTGGTGAATTTTTGGCCTGTGAATTTGGTTCCATCTGTCTTGCTACTCTGTCTCAATTAAAAGCTGCACTAAGTTGCTGTCATTTCAATATCAATACTCATATATAGGAAGAACATGGCATCTCATCTTGTTCTTTAAAATGTCTTTGACTTTTCTGCTGGGATATTGATTTGTAAGCATAGTGTAGATCCGTGATAGCTTCTTTAATTTTTTTTACACCACAGATATCTTGAAAACAGATTGTGAAAGCACAAGACCTTGCTCTGTCTAGTGCGATATCAAATTGGCAATTCTGTCTCACAAGCAGTTCAGACTAAATGTATCATGCCAGGACTCTAATGGGAAGGTTATTTTGGATAAAATATGAGGAAAAAGACTAGTTAATAGGCATGAAATATCTTTTTAAAAGCAGTGCATATGAGTTCACTAACATATTACGGTGTAAAAATTTCTTGTGAACATCGTTATCTCTAGGTAGTTTCATATCTATATATAAAATTTAAAAAACACTTTTCATTCTAACATTAATATGTGTAGTTCAAGCATCCTAAAGGTCTTTCTGATTCTAAAATTATATTATTCTATGTTCTTAAATTTTAAAAAGTAGATTATTATTAATGAAGAGATAAGAATTATAAAAAACAGGTAGGAAATTGATGTTTTTCCCAGAAAAGTTTTTTTAAATAGAATTATAAACTACTGAAGAACTTCCAGTGGTTTGTAAATATAGGAATTCAAAATGCATAACTAACCAGAGTTCAGAAGATTACATGTATACACAATTCAGATCAAATATAACACTCTACTTCCCTTAGATGACATAATCCTTTAAGGAATCTGTGCAATGTTAATGTTAATTGGCTTTCTATGCTAAACCAGGTTTTCTATGTAGAAATGCTAATTATCTTTCCTTAGAAGTTAGGGCAAAAAAAATTCATTGCTTTTCTTTTTTTTTTTGCTTTGTGATTTGTCCTATCTTCAGATGGATAACTGAAAAATTAGCTACCATTAAATTCTTTCAAGTTTTCCTATATTGAATGAATACCTGCTAGAATAGTGCCTTGCTATGGTCAATATTATGAAGTCATATTGGGCGATCTGTAATTGTTGTCTTATATAATACAAGTCTTGGACTTCAATTATAGTATCATAAATTTTCTTTGGTCCAGAAAAATAATTCCTAGGAAAGAACAGTTTGCCATTCAATGATGAAAGAATAGACATAGCCAGAAGAAAATATTTTGAGTATGTTTTTGTTATGTAAGATAACATCTAAATAGAGATGGAAATGTTGAAGGTAAATTTAAATAGAATTAAATTCTAATCATAGAAAGATAGACCAAGCTGTGACAACTTTGGTAATTTTGTTTTACAAGTGTTTTCCCTTTTTCATTCCACACAATCTTGTCAGTTTATTTGCCTAAGAGAATAGTCAAACAGTGGTTCCAAACAATTTGAGTTTATTAAATTACTTATTTTTAGTAAAAGCAGCATGGAATGGTTGAGACCTCTTATGTAGTCAGGAGCCCAGCACTTTTTGGTTAGGTCTCACTATTTTGCTTACTTCAAAGAAACCCCTTTCAGTACATAAATCATACTAGAATATTTCAGTATGTTCCAGAATGGTGATATTTAGCATGGGACATAGCCAAAGTTCAAAATAGAGTCTTGATACCATTGATTAATGAGAATAACTTCCTATTGTATGATTTTATTTGATAACATTTTATTTCAGTGAATTTTTCTCCCTAACAGTTTTCACCTCATACCTTATAATATGTAATAATAAAAACTCAAATTCCAAAATTCTATGTTAGATGAAAATCTTTCTTACACCTTATTCTTCAATAATAATCTAACTAGTGTACAATTCAAAGCTGATGGTTATTATTCCTCAGTATTTTGTAGATATTACTCCATGGGTTTTTGTGTTCATTGTTGCTGCTGAAATATTTGTCCTCAATCTAATTGCCAATTGTTTGTAGCCAATCATTTCTCTCATTCTTGATATTAGATATTTTCTTTTTGTCTGGGAGTATTGATGCTTTTAGGAATGATTTCCTTCCTTTTATTTCCTAATTTTTATCTAATTTTATTACTTTTATTTTTTTTATGCTGCTACAAATTAAAAATTCATTTTGGAAAAAATTAAGCTTTTCTCTGGATATATTTTGCCTTTCCATTATTGCCTGTCTTGTCTCCTTACCTTATCTTCCATGTCTCTTAACCACTCTTAAACATTTCTTTTTTCTTTCATCTCTCTGTGCTGCATTTTATGTAAATTTGTGTGCTTTTTCTCCCAAATGACTAATTCTTCAATTATGTAATGTGATGTTTAGCCCATCATTGCATTTTTAATTTCACTAACTATATTTATATTTCAAAGCCTATTTTATGTATCAAAATTTTCTGATCTTTTCCAAAAGTGTCATGTTTCTTGCTGTTTTTGATTCCCTCTTTTATATTACATGCTGTGTCTAATTGTTTTAAAATGTGAAGTCCAAGAGGTCTAATTTGGGGTGCCGACTTATTTTCTTGTTCAGGGTGGTATATCACCTTGGATTCTGAGCTCAATTTCTTTTTTTTTTTTTTAATTTTTTTTAACGTTTATTTATTTTTGAGAGACATAGAGTGAGCAGGAGAAGGGCAGAGAGAGAAAGAGACACAGACTTTGAAGCAGGCTTCAGGCTCTGAGCTGTCAGCACAGAGCCAGACGCGGGGCTCGAACTCACAGACTGTGAGATCATGACCTGAGCCTAAGTCGGCCACTTAACCAACTGAGCCACCCAGGTGCCCCCTGAGCTCATTTTCAATTAGATGTTACATGTGGAATTAATGTGAACCTTGGGTTGAAGATGTTTTCCTCCAAGAAAGATCTGTATTTGTTTTTTCAGGTGCCCTGAAGAGATAGCTACCCAAATAATTTCTAGGGTTTCCCAGGCCACCCAAATAAGTCCCGAGAGGTTAAAAGGAGGTTGCTGTGAGCATAAATTCTCAAAGACTTTCTTCTCCACTCAGAGCCAAGAGTGAAGCAGATATTGTAATTTATAATCCCTGTTTACCAGGGGTAGATAATTTTAAATTAATCTTTTAGTAAAAATGTAGGCCTTCATGTGTTTCCCACCTTTAAATAGATGTCTCAGTTAATACCCATATTTCTTAAGCAAAAGGTCTAGTACCCTATTCAGCTGCCAGTTAAAAGGCATAGTCTAGATTACTCAGTGGCATAATACCTTCAGAGAAAACTTAATGTTTCTTTTTTTTTTTTTTTTTTTTTTTAGAAATCTCTACACCTAATGTGGTGCTTGAACTCAGAACAACAAGATCAAGAGTCACATGCTCTACCAACTGAACCAACCAGGGAACATCTCCTCTCAAACTCTTTTTTTGTTTTCTTTTTAATTTAATGCTTCTTATTACTATGATTTTCTGTTTTCTCTTAATTTTTGGCCTCCAAGAAACTATCTTCTTTTTGGAATTTCACTGTCCATAAAATAATAAAAGAAAGCAGTTTATTATTTTTATCCAGCATTTCTAGATATTTTGTTCCAGTATTTTCATGATATTTAGGCTGCTATACTTTGGAAATGGAACTAATTTATCTGTTTACATGACAATTTTTGAGGTGATATTTCTCGTTGTCAAAACGTCGAAGTTGGCTGAAATAGCTTTTGTGTACTTCCTTTTTGTAGGGCATGCTATTATAAGTGATGGCAGTGGGTCTGAGCTTTGCCACCATGATGTTACCAATGATAATGGGGTGACTTTCCTGACTGATAGCTTTTAAATAAAACAAACAAAAACACATTCAGTTATTATTTTTTTGATGTCCCTAATATATTTTCAGGGTCAGTGTAGGCAAAAATCTCTTTCAATATCAGTTATCTTCATCAGTTAGATAATGAATACATTCATCTAAATGTGATTATTATTATTATTATTATTATTACGGGTCCAACTATAAGATAGCATTCAGTTATTATTTGGTTAAAGCCAACTCCCCTAATAGCAGTATCACAACAAACAACTTGAATCATGAGTGGTGTTTATCTACCAATTAAAAGTTTAAATATGAGACATAAAAGAAAAAAAATGCAAATTTAGCTCTTTTTGGAATAGATGGACTCTTTGATAAAGATGTAGCAGAGAATTCAGTAATCTAAAAAATTAAGGAAGAAAAAGAGACTAGTAATAATACAGCATTGTTAAAGAAAAGAACATATTAAATATTACCTAATTATTTCTCTGACAGACATTTTTATATTTTCATTTTTTTCTGATAATAGAAGAAATATTATTTATTATTAAAATCCCAAGCAATGCAAAAATTTTATGAAGTAAAATATGAAAATGCTCTATAACCTATTCCTTTGAAATAATTACATCTATTTATTACAATGGCGTATCCTGAATTTTTCTCAGCATATGGCAATATATAGCTATATTATTAATTTTATCCTGCAGGAAGTTATTCTTACTATGTATGTTGCCTTATAACCTGCTCTTTGCTGAATAACATATAGTGAAATATCCTTCTATTTCAGTTTTAATATAGAAATCTCCTTTTTATAGGATTTATGGATTCCTACTGCATGGATACACTATAATTTATGCAACCTCTTTCCTATTAATGCCATGATACCTTGTGATTTTTCTTACCATTGTAACCATTTTGTAATGTATTTCCATGTACACATGTATTTGCATTCTTATGTGAGAATTGTATAGTATATATTTTTTGAAATATTGATAAACTAAACATTTTATATAATGATATATATTTAATACATTAATAATATAAAAAATAATCATTTTATGATTGTTATTACTGAAAATGATAATATGTAAAAATTGATAGATGGTACCAAAATCCTTCCCAAAAATGTCAGACTAATTCATGTTGTCATAAATTGTGAATCACAATTCTTATTTTTCACACCACTGTTGACTTTGGGTACCAGTTATCTTTAAACCTTCCCAATCTATAGACAAGCACATTTCATTACTTAACTTGTATATCTGCAATAATTATTAAATTAAGGTTAAGCATGTCTTCTTATGAAATTTGTAATGTAGAGGGTTTACCTTATTACTCATAAATGGATAAGATGGTCTTATTTCATCCTATCTTCTACCTGTGGCAAGAAAATAACCAGGAATGAGATAACAGTATAGAAATCAAAATCTTCCCTACAGAAAATCAGTTTTTAGTTAAGTCCCATGAGATTTTAGTGGTAAAAGGAAAAGATGTTGAAGTTCTTTCAATTCATTACATATCCCCACAATCCCAACCCCCAGCTCCTTCTCATTTTTCTACCAAGGAAAAGGTCACAGATCTGAGAATGTCTGATATCCTCCTGGATTTAAACCACATCAATAAACTGACCTTCACCTAGTTGACTGAAAGGAATGTTTTAGTGTTCGGACAGGAATTTGGACATTACATAGATATTGCCAAAGGGTTTTTGATAACCTTATTCTTTCTACTAGACACTGACAGTTCACATTGTGTAATCTTCAAGCTCAATAGCATTTTCCTAGTTTCATTGTCTGAAAATGCCATAGACTGATATCTCTGAGCATGGATCACTTAGTGTATTTGTTTCTGCATAGGAAGAGAAAATTAGATACGGTTCACTGTCAGTCATTTTGTCTTAATCTTGATATTTTAAATAAAAATGAGTAGTATTTCTATAGTTTCTTTATGTACAAGGCATTTAAAAAACAAGTAAGAATCTAGGAAGATTGAGAATAAATAGATAATATGAAAATCTTTAGGAATGTTAATTTATTTATAGTATTAACATGTGATGGTTTGTTTTGTTTTGTTTACTTTCATTATATAAATAGATATTGGATCAGTATACTATCTTCTAAAGCGTAATAAGGTATTATAATGTTAAATGAATATCTAAAATGACCAGGAATATTTTACCATTGCTATTTAACCTTTATGTGTTGTATATCTTTAAATATATCAAGATAATACTCTTGTTTCTCTAAAGTACGTACTTGGATAGTTTAAGATTTCTATGCTTCTGTTAACGTTAAATTTAAAGAGACTATTTTACTTCCCTGGAAATAACTCAACATTTTATATAGGTAGCAGAGTTATTACATTAAAAAGTCTTTAATTTAAAATTGAACTCGCTGGCTTATATTACCCACAATGTGTGTTTAAACATCTTTGTAATTATAATCTATATCAAAATTATTTAACAAACAATTCCTTTTTATAGTTTCACCATTTTATACCCTTTAATATGCCTTTTTTTGAAAATTATATTCTGTTAGCTGATTTTCATAAAAGTGACCACAAAATTAAAACTTTGAGTTCTGTTTCCAAATTCTACTTCATACTAAATGTATGGTTAATTGTATAAAATGAAGTTCACACATTTAATGCAAAACACTGTAAGTGTTTTAAGGAGAATATAAACGATAATATCAAGACTCCCTGACTGGCAGTGACTGGTGTGGGCATTTGAGTCTCTTAGAGAATAGGAAGAAGGTAAAATACTCTATTCAATTGACGAGGTTTATTCAACAATCTATACAGTTGATACCAATATCTGTTACCTTGCCCCATTATGATGCTGAGAATTTGGAACCAGAAGGTAAACTCTATTTTAAATTTGTTGCTTTCCAAGAAGGAGTCTATTATTTCCACCTCCAGCCAGCTGCTCTGTGATGGCGCCACCTCCAGACACCTTTTCTCTGATGATGCCACCACAAGAGCTTAAAGATTTTTTTTTTGCAATAAATTGTATAACTCTCTCTCAGGCAAGGTAAATCAAAGTGCAACATAGATAAGGTTTGAAACATATGCAAAACAACAACAAGAAAGAAACAAACAAACATGGGCAGAACATGTGCAGGTACCTTTCCTCTTCCTACTTCCTGTCTTTGTCCTACTTTCCTCATGACATAGCAGGGCAGTCATGCAAGTTTTTTCTTTTATAAACCACATCCATTATGGATGTGTCTATCAATTCCTGCCTCTAAATTCTCACAACCTTTCACAATGAAGATGAAATAGACCAAGTCTCTGGCTTCTAAGAGCTAAAAGTCCAGTAAGTTCACATAGATGATATTTGAAAAACTCCTAACTAAAATGAACCACTGGATTCTCTCCCTTCTAGTAACATAAAACTCAATTATACACCCCTTTCCAAAAGCTTTGGAGATAAGGAAATTTTTTTTTACTAATTTACTTTATCTGGTGGTCTATTCTAGTTAAGCAAACTAAATAATATATAATACAGTGTTTATCCAGTGCAAGGGGCTATGGATAACATAGAAAAGTAGAGTGAAATCCTTTGAAATAAATTCACACACACACACACACACACACACACACACACACACATGAATAGCAGGTTCTGTCCTCAAGGAGATTCCAGGCCCGCAGGAGATTCCAGGCCCGCAGGAAAAACCCACATTAAGCTACAATTTAACATGTCTGTGGCAAGGCCAAGAAGGAGAAAGCGCCAGAAGCAAATCACAAGAGGATGTTTCTGATTGTAAAGATGACTTTAAAGTTAAACTTTTTAAAATGTTCTTCTAAATATAGCAAAGAATATAAGTATAGCTTATCATAAGAACTAAGAGCAGACTCAGAGCACATAACACAAAAAAATTTAAACAGGAAAACTTAAGATGAAAAGTTTCTCCTTTTCTCTGATAAGCTTTAGGCAAGATTTTTAGTACTTGAAGGAACCTGTTTAAAAACTAAGGGAGCCTGAAGAACTGGGGAATGAGGAGGGTAATGAAATGGACTGGTTCTAAACATCATTATATTCCTAAAGCACCTGGAACTATGCTTGACATGCAATATATACTCAAAAAAGTGTTAAGAGATTAAATTAATTAATTCGTCTATAAGAGTAAGACAAGATGACAGGTTAAAAGATATGTAGAAGAGACTACCAAAGTTGGATTATTTTAATAGGGACTAGGAGGGACTTTAGAAAGAAATTAAATGACAATGACTTGGACAAAGGAATTTGTATTTCTTTTAAACCTTGCTCTTCAATGCCTCAGTTTGTTTAGATAGTACTTCTAATGTGTCCTTAGCTAACTTAAGCTAGCTGAGGCTGAGGATCAGTGCTGAGCCAGAAGGATATTAAACAACAACAACAACAAGGCTACTTATCTACCCTTTATCAATGTAGATTAAAACTGCAATACTCTTCATTAGAACTCTCATTTTGAGATATGTGGTTTCTAAATTTTTAAGTGAAAATGTCATTAAAAAAACCTATACATTATTCGCTAAATTGCAAAGTGTCGAATACACTGGGTTAGGTTTTTTATAATAGGTGACTGACTTGTAGAGACACTGATTTTCATACTACTCCTCTCCCCTCCCTTGGTTTGTGTTAACAACTTGCTTGTCTTCTGAAGTAAGTGAAAACAAGTCTGATTTTCCAGAGGTAAGTCATAGGTTTTGGTGGGTGTAGAGTTGTTTAAAAGAAAAAGAATTCAATTACATCTCATTTAGGAGATGGAAAGGTATATATATTGTTGGTTGCCTGTGGTCAGCCACTGTCTTCTTCCACTTATTAATTCAGATGATTTGAAGCCAGTTTTAGTTGTACATTCTATAACCTGAAATCAAAATCATCCTAACCAATTAACAGGGAGTTAGAATGGATTTGGTGTAAAAGAAATTATGCAGTTAGTTTATATTTTATTCTATTGATATAGTATTCTGGTCACACAATGAATATTATATAGAAAATGTAGACAGTATACATTTTGAATAAAATAGTAACATCCTTGTATAGTCATCAATATAATACTTAGTTTGATATAACATTATTGTCAAAGTTCTCAAAAGTGCTGAAAAGATAAGGATGTATTTGTTAAAGCACTAGCAATTGTAGTTTAAAAGCATATCTGTTAGTACAGCATCATAAATTATTATTGCTATAAAAACCAGAAAGCCTAAATTTGAAAAGACCTTACCTGAGGCCTGAATCAATCAGCCACATGGGTGGGGAGGGTGTTATAGATAAACGGAAGAACATGAACATCAGATGCCCTGCAAATTATTCCTCATAGCAAGAAAGCAACAGATGAAGGTCAAAAATCTATAACATTCTATTTAATGAGAAGTTTGAGAGTAAAAAATAGGTATCTTATTGCAGTTAGAACGCTTTTGGCTACAGAGATCAGAAAATATGACTCCGATAAGTTTAAACAATAAGGAAAGAAATTTCCTCAAATACGAGCTCCAGATGGAGAGAAGTTCTCAGGGGTGGTTGGCCTATATGTCAACAGCCTTATCAAAAACCCAGGTTCTTTCTGTATCCTTACTCTTACGTACCATAGATGACTGGGTGTTTGCCAGCGGTTACTGAAGCTGTCTTCTTTCTTGTTCATATGTAGACATGGAATAAGGGGAATAAAAGCTTTTTGTGACTCTGTTTTAAATGCTAGAAATCATTTTTCTAGAAACTACTACCAAATTTTTCTCTGGTCCTTACTGGCTTGAATTGAATCTCTTGCCTATTCTTTAATTAACTCTAGACAAGGGGGAATGGGACTCTTAAAATAATCAGGACTATCCCAGAACTAAGACGTAGGGACATTTTTTTCCTGAGCCATGTGAGCTGCTGGGAAGTGCTATTATACCGCATAAAAGTGAGGCTCTAAGAGGAAGAAAGATGACATAGATGGGTTAGAATACACAAGAAAAGAGGTCAATTGCTCTTTATTCACCAAGAGCCCACTATATTCAGATATAGTAGTAGAAATTTTTTTCAGTAAATTATTTAATTAGTATATTATCTGCAAATCAAAATGGCATCCTATGGGCGAAAAAGTAGTTTTTTCAGCTTGCAACTTAAACAATTATATAAGTCCTTTTCTTAATACACATGCATTTTGTTGGTATGCAGAAGTATTCTGGCATAATTCATATTTTTGTCATACAGAATATACTTTAAAAAGTAGATTTAAATATTGGGTTTTATTTTAATAATTTGTATACTTTATCAATAATGGTCTTAAGTAAAACTGTAATTATTATTTTTTAAGAGTCTAAGTACTATTTTTAATTATTATTTAATGAGAGTGTGGTGAAATACAACAACTGACAGTACAGTTTGGTGCCACTGTCCTGATTCTTGCTACAAAGCCAGCAATTTTACCCACGATTCTCTTTGTGCCATCAGTGTAAATTTTAACATAGTGAATAAATAGTGAATAAAGCAAATAATGTCTTCATATTATTATAAAAAGAGTTTGTCCTAATTAATGGATTCCTTATAAAAGCTTTAAGGCTATCCAAGGGTCTTAGACCACTGGAAGAATCACTGCTGTATAGAAACATTGTAAAATCAGCCAATTTAACTTACAAGTTCAACTTAAAAAAAAATTGCAACCTTGTTCTCTTCTTGTCACTGTGGTAGGTGTAAGGGAAAAAAAGGTGTGTAGTATAGTGTTCCTATTCTTAAGAAGCAGGAACATTGAAGAATGATTCTAGGCCTGGGAGCCGAATTGCGCACAGACAACTGCCTCTCTTTCTCACTCATCTTCACTCTTCCGGGTAGTCAGAGGTTGCTTTTTATTAAGACAAAAAAAACAAGAACAACAACAAACAAACAGCAATATCTACTTTAAATTTTTAAAGATTACCTAGTTGTAACAGATTTTGGTTTAAATTAGTCCCTTACTGAAAAGTGCTGTTTTTCATAGTTTTGCATTCTTCCTCTGCTCTTCTCCCAAATGGCATTTGGAATTCTAGGGGAGAATACTGTGTCCTTGTGGTTCTATTGCCTAATTCCTTGACTTCAAGATTTCTCCACCTCCCCAACCTTCATATGATGTCAGAAGAGGCAAAATTTCCACTTACCCCAGATTTCACCAGGATTTCCTCTAAATCATTGTATACTCCTGGAAAAGTCATTTATTCTATTCTCTCTTCCCAAGGCCATACTAATGGAAAGGCTACAAATGGGCACAATTTATATGACAGAAGAGTAAAAAGTATATCCTCTTACATGTTAATATGATAATGTATGAGGAACTGCAGGAAAGAGATCTGTCGTGAGTTTTTGTTTTTCTTTAGTAAACTTGATCACAAAGTTAATAAAAAGTATTTCAAGAGATAAATTTTCTTTAAATCTGGGGAAACATAGGAGATTTTCTTTTTTTTTAATTTTTAAAAATACTTTTATTTATTTTTCAAAGAGAGAGAGAGAGAGACAGAGCACGACCAGGGGAGGGACAGAGAGAGAGGAAGACACAGAATCCAAAGCAGGCTTCAGGCTCTGAGCTGTCAGGAAGATCTTGAGCCACCCAGGTGCCTCCGGTTTTAAATTTTTTTTTTAATATTTTTATTTATTTTTGAGAGACAGAGAGAGAGAGGAAGTATGAGAGGGGGAGGGGCTGAGAAACACTGGAAATTTTCAAAAAGGAATAAATGAGCCACAAGGTCAGATACAGAAGAAAATTTCAGAAAGATGAAGACTTGGGATACACTGCTAAATGGTCAGTGGGGAACTTCCTAGAAATGTTAAGAAGATTTTGTTTACTTTTTTTTTAAATTTTTTAAATGTTTTATCATTTATTTTTGAGAGAGAGACAGAGAAAGGGGGAGACACAGAATCCAAAGCAGGCTCTAGGATCTGAGCTGTCAGCACAGAGCCTGATGTGGGGCTCAAAGTCAGAAGCTGTGAGATCACGACTTGAGCCGAAGCCTGACGCTTAACCAACTGAGCCTCGCGGGCACCCCACTTTTGTTTAGTTTTTAAATGAGATTGTAGAGAGCTGAGAACTAAGCTGGAGGTAAGAAAATGGCAATGAGTGACACTATATTTTCCAAGGCGTTTGGTTGAGGAGTGAGTAAATTAGGGCAGTGGCTAGAGAGGAGACTCTTCATAGAGAAATACTTCCTTTTGGTGGTTGAAACATAAGCAGGTGTACACTAAAGGTAATGAACTACTCAGATGAAGCTATTGAAGATTTAGGAGAAAGGAAAATGGAGCAAGGTCCACAAAGCCATAGGATGAATCAGGTAAGAATTACAAATAGGGGGTTACTCTAGAAACAAGATGAGGGCCACATGTGCCCTCGAAGCGGGTAGGATGGAACTGTGCACGTGTATAAATGTCCAAATGTTTCTACACAGAGAGAAGAGAAGATGATGGCGGTTTAGGCCAGACTGCCTTAAATATTGTAAAAGATACTTGCTGGGAGGAACTAGCATAAGAGGTTTGAAGAAAACTGGGAGGAAAATAGCGGAGGTCTGAAAAGTTCTGTAGAGAAAGTGACTAAAATACTAGTTAAATATAAAAAGTGATTAGATGCTGAGAGTGGAACCCATGAATTTAGGGGCAACGATGTGCATGGTCATAAAATTTTTTTATCAAGCAGCACTCAGTAAGAAAAGGCCACTGTGAAAGTGATCCAGAGTGGAGATTTTCCTAAATGGTCAACACAAAAGGACATGAATTTGATGGATCTGAGCATGTCAGCAAGCCTCCTAGGCACCCCTACATATTATTATTTTTATAGTCCATTTTCTTTCCAAATAAATAATTTTCTTTCTCTCTTCTCTCTCTGTTCCTATCCCTAGCTCTTTATCACCTTTCTCATTTTCTTGCTGTTTATAAAGATCTAGTTTTTGCCTTCACTGATTTTACTAATATATGTTCCCTATTCATTAATTTTTATATATATCTTTATTATCACCATTCTCTTATTATTTCCATATTTGTTCTATTTTATAATTTCTTGAGTTAACCTTTTAGCTCATTAATTTTCAATCTTTTAATTTTCTTAATGTCATTGATTTCCCAAGACATCTCATAAGTTTTTATTTTTAGTGTCTTTATTGTCAAATTCTTAACATTATGCACCTTACATTGTGATTTCTTACTTGAGATATTTTAATAAGATATTTGAAAGAATGTTTTTGATTTAAGTTGTGTGAATGTTAGGGCGTGCTTTGTTATTGACTATAAGAATGTTTAATGGTCAGAAATAATTGAATTTATATTTTTAAATATTATTTTGGATATTTACTTTCTAGTAGGTGATCATATTTTGAGGAAATTTTATATGTGCTTGAGGAGAATACAAATTTTCTACTTGATGAATTCTATGCTCAATTTAATAAATACATAACTTAAGTCATCTATTATTTCACTAATTTTTTCTATGCTCAATTCATCAGTTACTAAATAAGTATATTAAAATTTATTAGTATAGGTTAATCATTATCTTCTATGTAATTTTGTAATTTTTGCTTTCTGTATTTCGAAGCTATGTTATTCCTTGTGTTTACATTTAGAATTATAATATCTTCATGAAGAATGTTATCATTTCTTAGAAATTTCTTTTTCCCAAGTAATATTTTTGCCATTATTTTGCTTCAGTCTGATATTAATGGAACCACACCATCTTTCTATTTGTATTTGCCTAGCATATTATTTTTCCATGTCTTTATTTCCAATTTTTGTCAATCTTTAGGTGTTCAGTGTATGCCTGATGCAGCAGCTGTCCTATTAAGAAACATATATTGTATTCTAATATTTTCAATACAGACTGAAATTGTTTTTTAATAAATTTATTACACATGCTACTAATGATATATTTTGATTTATATTTAACATCTTGCATTTTCTTTTTACCATACTTCTGGCTTTTTGTCTCCTTTCTTGCTTTGTATTAGATTGTCCACTTGATTTCATAACCATTTTATTTTCCTCTCCTCCACTGATTTGAAGTTTATACATTACACACTTATTCTTTAGGTGACTACTTGACTTAATGAAGTTTATTCTTAATCCATATTTCTGGCTTACTCCAGAAGACTGTAGAGACCTTACAGCATTTAAACTCATATCCTCATATTCCATGTCGATATCCAATATTTTAGCTCCAACTTAATCTTGTACCTTCAGATTAGCCATCATTATTATTACTGTTTAATACAATAAATCTCCTCTTGTTTTTGATTTGCATTTTCCTGATAGTTGGTGATGTTAAGCACCTTTTCATGTACCTGTTGGCCATTTGAATGTCTTCTTTGGAAAAATGCATATTTAGTTCCTCTGCCCATTTTTAAATCAGATTTGTGTTGTTGTTATTTAGTTGTGATGAATCCTTTATAAATTTCAGATATTAGCCCTTTATCAGATATATGGTTTGCAAAAATTTTCTCCCATTCTGTAAGTTGCCCTTTTCATTTTGTTGTTTATTCTTTTGTTATATAGAAGCTTTTAAGTTTGATATAGTCTCACATATTGATGTTTTCTTTTTTTGTGTGTTTTTAATGTTATATTAAAAAAAATCATTGCCAAGACTATGTGAAGGAATTTCTTCCTTATTTTTTTTCCTAAGAGTTTTACGATTTCGAGTCTATGTCTAAGTCTTTGATCCATTTAGAGTGGATTTTTGTGAGTTGTGTAAGGTAAGGATTTAATTTCATGTTTTATCAGCTTTTTTTTTCCCTGTACTCACCCCCAACCCTGCCCCCAGAGGTTTTATTTGTTTGTTGTTTTGGTGTGTGTGTGTGTGTGTGTGTGTGTGTGTGTGTGTGTGTGTGTGTTTTCTTTTCTATGAGCATCCCATGAGTCCTAGGTTCTCAAGCTTTCCATAATGCAAACTTCTGCTTTTTGTTAGATTCCCTAGAGTTTTCCTGTGTTGGTCCAATATTTATACTTAAACTCTTGGAATTCCTATTTCATATGAGTAGTGTCAATACGAACCCCAAACTATGTAAGACACAGCATAAGATGGGAGCCTTTCTTTTCCTTATTTTTGAGCAAAGATAACCTCTTCCAGGATATCGCCATAATAGAAGTATTTAGGTTTCAGATCTTCACCTTACTCTGGTCCAAGGTCCCATCCCCTACTCCTTGTTGTTTGTTAAAAATAAAACCCCTAGGAATTATATCTGGTTCAATGCCTGTCTAAATTGCCCTTCTTTTCTATCACATGGAATTTTTCATCTCTTCCTTTTGAGGTTGATTATGTATTTAAAAATTGCTACATTTCATCAAATATTTCTATATATTTGAGCAGGAGTCTTCTCCATGCCAACTCAATATGCATTAATATTGGAAATTTACTTTTTTTTTTCTTGACACATAACACATGGTCAATTAACACCAGCTTTCTGTTTCACTATTGAGCAGCTGGGTGGATATAGAGGTCTAGTGCTTAAGAGAGAGATCTGTATTCATTACTATACTATATTCATTTACTAAGGAGATCATACATTTTTAGCTTATTAGGGACTTCATAACAACAACCCTGTTTGATAAGCATCATCCTTATCTTCTTTTTATAGATAAGGAAACCAAAGATGAGATTAAATGAATTACTAAGAAGTAATGATACAACCAAGATGATTTTTCAAGATACTAATTCCAAATACAGAGTTCTTTTCTTTCTAAGGTTGCTTGTAAGTGTAGGTGTAACTTTCCAGACCACATGACTATTATTCTATGTAATGAAAATTTGAGTCATTATCTCAATAAGTATTACAGAATATAAAAGCCATATCAGAAAGAAGTCAGAATTTCTCTCAATATTTTATGTGCTGTGCCTATTTTACCTATCCTGAGATCTAAAATGTGGTCAAAGTCTTTGGGTCGGGTAAGTTCATGATGAGTGACTACTTTCATAAGACCTACATAGGAGAAAACTAAAACAATGTGTGATGGCTTTGTGCTTCATGTCAAGAAGTTAAACTTACTTTTTCTTTTAAATTGACTTGAATCAGGGTGCTTATGTAGCTCAGTCAGTTAAACATCCGACTCTTGGCCACACCTCAGGTCATTATCTCATAGTTCATGAATTCGAGCCTTGCATCATGCCCTGCTCTGACAGTGCACAGCCTACTTGGGATTCTCTGTCCCTCTCTCTCTCTCTGACCCTCCCTTGCTTGCGTTGTCTCTGTGTCTCTCAAAATAAATGAATAAACTTAAAAAAAAATTGAGATTCAAAACTATATACTTATCTTACCTTATTTCTTTTTAGATTACTTGTAAAACAATTTTGGGTGTATTTGTTTTTGTTTTTGTTTTAGAGAGTAAGAGAGAGAATGAGTGAAAGAGAGGGACAGAGGGAAAGAGAGAATCCTAGAGATTCTGAGATAGAAAAGCATTTGTTTAATACATCAATACATTATTGGAAACAGTATGTGTGGGTGCGTGGGTTTGTGTATGTGTGTGTGTATACACACAGACATGTATACATACAGCATATATATATAAACATATATAAATGTTTGTTTTAGATCCTTTTGACTTTATAATATAATCATGTTTTAATTTCATTCAAAGCTAAGCTGTGGGGACTAAACATTTTAAAGATAGTTTATCAGTTTTCTATTTATGAATATAAGATCTAAGAGCAAAATTAGAGATAATTTAGTTCTCTTTTCTTATTTCAAAAATGAAATAATATCAGAACAGAACCAAGACTAAAATGCTAGTTTTAGCACCTTTCAAATACTTTATGATTCTTATCAATGTATTAAAATGTAAAGGGTAAAATAACAAAATAAAATGTTTATTTTATTCATTTTAAACCTGGGTGTTTAAAATATTCATTACACTGAATTCATTTATTCTGTATTTTATATCGAGTTGCATCTATTTAGGCAACAGAATTGATTAGTTTGAAAATTCCTTATTTTAATGTGGCTGCTTGACATGGTGAAATCAATAGTCAATGTTACAAAACTCACAGTAAAATATTAAAAAATGTTAGATCTAGCATTTTGCTTCGATATTTGTTACTAGATTTGAAATTAGAGACAACGCAAATATTGACTTATTCCCATAATAATTCTTTTGAAATAAAAAATAAATAAACAGAAATAATGAAATAGGTAGCAGCTTTCCACTGGCATAGCAGTTAGAATTATGGATCTGGAGTGAGAGTGTCTGGCTTCAATTCTGGGTCAGTTATTTGACCTTTTTGTGCCTCAGTTCCATCGATAGAATGGAGATTCTAACACCATTGTGTGAATGACATGTGCTAAATAGGTATTGTGCTTAGAAGAGTACTTTGTACAGAGTTAATAGGGAATAAGTCAGCTATTTCTGTTTTTGCTGGTGATTGTGTTATTTTTAATTAATTATTTTATTTTGGTAAGAACACTTAACATGAGATCTACCTCCATAACAAATTTCTAACTGCACAATACATTATTGTTGACTATAGGTATGAAGCTGTACAATAGATCTCTAGAGCTTATTCATCTTGCTTAAATGAAACTCTAAGCCCATTGATAAATAATTCTCTATGTCCTCCCTTCATTTCTTTCCTCTCTCCAGCCCCCAGGAACCATGATTCCATGCTTGAAATCTATGATTTGACTATTAGGATACTACCAGGATAATAACTCTAACGGTAGAGAATCTTCAAGACATCTGATAAATTGGAGAAGAAAATGTATATTGAATTGTTTAGATCACTAAGGTTTATGGGGATTTATAGGGATTTAAACTAATGTAGAATTTAGTTATCCAAACAAAATGAGCTGTTTCCAAATGGAAATTTAGATCCTGGACAAAAACAGTATTGCAAAATTGTGATTCTAGGTGATCTAAGGCTTTTTTCATTTTCTGGATTTGTGTTAACCATGGTTCTTTTCACTTTAATGGAGGATAACATAATCAAAGGTAATATCAATATTACAGATCAGTTTTAAACTTGAGTATTTGATTAGGCCCAAAATGAACAATATAATTGAAGATAGTATAACCAGGGTAGACTGAGACTCACTAAAACAGCCTTCCCTGAAGTATTGTCTAATTGACCCTTAAAGTATGAATAATAAACTATTTACTTAAATTATTATATATGATTAGACCCTTATTTTCTTTTCTCATTCTTCTATGTGTGACTCTGTGTGCCAACCAAAGGAAGACATGCAGAATTGGCAATTGGAGGATTAGCAATTTTCATGGACTGTATATATTGTCACAATTTGGTTTTATTTACAAAGGAAACCATAGGTCTATGGGTTGAAAATAATTTTTAGACCACAGAGTTGTATTTGTTGCTTGCCTTGTTAGTATCTATTTTACCTCTTTCACATTTGTGACCACCATGTTAGTTCAGTGATTTTGACCACCCCATGAGCAACAGTTGGGTTGAAACAACCAGGGAAATTCTGTTTCCTGCCACAGTTAAGGGTTTAGGAATGGGAACATAACTCAGGTCCAAGCTATCTGATAAAGGATATTCCCCTGATCATAGTAACTGTAACTAAAGTTATTTTATTTAGAAATAAATGAGCTTAGCTCATCATTGGCAACGAATGAATGAAAGAAGCCCTCTTTTTCTCCTGGATGTTATCGAGGAGGCATTAAGCTGCTGTTCTTCTAACATAAGAAAAGCAATTTGAAGATGCACCTAGTCCATGATGATGGTTACATTGAGAGAATCAAAAAGAAAGGGAGCTGCAGAGAAATGTAGATCCATGTTAAAGATATTTGCTCTTAAAAAAAAAAATTCCCAGCAAATCCTTTGACTCTGTCTTTAAAATATATTTGGGATCAGACCGACTTGAACATTTATTGCTATGGCCTAGTACAAGCCACCTTCATCTCTTGTTTGACTTGTTGCAATAGCTTTCGAACCGGTCTCCCTGCATCTACCCTTGATCCCAGTCAATTCTCAGCATCACAGCCAAGAGATTTGCTAAAATGTAGAATTTGGGCAATTCTCTGCTGAGTGTCCCCTAAGAGCTTCCCATCTCATTCAAAGTAAAATCTAAGCTTCTTACAATACCCTATAATGTTCTATGAACACTTTATTTTCTTGCTGTTTCTTTTCTTTCATTGCTCTCTATCTTAACTTTCCCTCACGATACTCAGATCAAAATGGCCTCCTTTCTGCTTCTTAGCATCCCAGGCAAACTCCTACCTGAGGCTCTTTCAGTACTTATTTCTTCTGCCTGGAATGCCTTCCTCCTAGATATTCTCTTGGATCATTTCTGCATTTTGTCCAGGTCTTTATTCAGATGTTACTTTTTAAGTGAGACCTTTTAAGACCACACTATTATTACGAGTCCTGCTGTTCACCACATACGCCTACCACAACTCCACCTGATTCCTTCTCAGTATTATTTTTTCCTCTATCATCTTAATCATCATGTAATTGGTATTCATTTTACTTACTAATTTTGACTTTTTTTTTGTCTTCATCTTCTCTTAATAAGTTCTAGGAATGTTTCTGTTTGGTTTGCATTATATCTCCAAAACAGTGTATGTTTCCTGGCATGGAGTTGGCAATTAATGAAAACTTTGTTGTTGAGTGACTCATGAATCTCTGAAAGAGATTTTGCCTAACGTCTGATCTCTCTTTGAAATTTTTTATTTACATAAAGCAATACATTCCGTTTATTATGTAAGTAAATTTAAGTTGAACTATCTTTTCTTTGCAACTGACAGCATTGTAACTGAGATAGTAATTAAATATTTGATGGACAGAATGAGCCTGCCAGAAGCAAACCTTGAGATGAGAATTCATGTGAATTATTATTAGGAAAAACTTTGTTATGGGTTGAGTTGTGCCTCCCTCCCCAAAGAGTTGAAGTCTTACCCCCCAGTACATATGATTTTGACCTTATTTGAAAATAAGTCATTACAGATGTACTTAGGTAAGGTAAGGTCATACTGGAATAGGTGGGCTCTTAATCCACAATGACTGGTGTCTTTATAAAAAGGGGAAACTTGGACATAGACATGAACACAGGGAGAATGCCATATGAACCCAAAAGTCAAGATCAGGTGATGCTTATCGAAGTCAAGGAACAAAGATTGTCAATAAACCATCAGAAGCTAGGTCAGAGGCATAAAACAGATTCTTTGATAGCCCTCAGAAAGAAGTAACTTTACCAACACCTTGATCTTGAACTTCTAGCTTCCAGGACTATGAGATAATAAATTCCCACCTGGTTTGTGGTAGTTTGTTGTAGCAGCCCCAGGAAACAAATAGAAGTTGCTGGGGGATTTAGGAAGTAGAGCTGAGATAGGAAGGAAGGCAAGCAAGGGAACAAAGGTCCACAAAGGGTGACTTTGGTTCAATCTCAAGAAGTCTGTAAACACTGTAAGTACCACCTCTCAATTGTTCTAATCAGAGGCAGGAGAGCAGGAGTTGCTGAACTCCTACGTGCAGCAGTTATTGATTAGGGGCACTGCGTGGTACTAGGTAGATGGAAGCGGCACCTCTGGCTTCCCTTGTGCTCCTCTATGCAAGAATCCACTGTCTTTCCTACTGTACTCAGGTCAAGATTGCATTTTAGTTTTCAATTGCTTTTCTTTTTTTGTGGAAGGCTTTATTAGTGGCTTATCCAACAACCATTTACCCCTTTCTCTTTTCTAGAAAGACCATTATTTTGTTCAATGTGTCTGGCTACATAGATGAATCAACATTTGTCCAAGTGTATCATAATTTCTTTGAACAATCCTATTCATCTTAGTCAGTTACTGTTTTGACCAATGAAATGCAAACATCTATGGAGGGACTTCTGGGAAATATTTTTCTCCCTGGTAGAAACTCACAAAAGTGAAAAAGAAGAACCCTTCCCTCTCTTCCTCATGTAGACCCTTATGACCTTGAGAAAATAAGCTAAAGACAAGAAGCCGTCAAGGAATATATACGCTTGAGAGGAAGAACTGAAAAGAAAACAATACAAAGATAACAACAACAAAAAAATACAAAACAAAACTTGAGATCTTAACAATGTTGTTAAGCTGCTATAAACAAATTTGGGGCCACTGACTTCTGGTTTTGTTAGCAAATACAAAATGTCCAGTATAAGCTACTATTGTTCATGCCTTCTTTTACTTAGTCCTAGCTGAGATAATTATATTTTGCATACGTATCATATGTTTGTCTAAAGAATTTTGTTACCTTTGATATCTAAACATGAAGTTTGTACCCTTGTGTTTGTTATTTTCCAATATTCTGGCTACAAGTTATTCCTTGATGTCACACATTTGTGACGTGTGTAATCTTTATATCATTTTTTACTACAGTCTCTCTGTTTTAGCTTACCTCCTAAACCTGTTGTTTTGTTGGTCTTCATTCAACATGATACAATAATGTAGAGTTTTTAAGTTAGACAAAGTTGAGTTCAAGGCCTTATTGTTCCAGTTAATAGTGTGTTAAGTTAATCGAGGCACTTAATCTCTCTTAGGCTTCAATTTTCTTATCCGTAAAATGAGGAAACCAATGGCATCTTCATTATCTTTTATCATGATGATTAAACAAATGCTTAGTCAATAACCAGCAATGATGCTTATAAAGATAACACTTCTGCCCTACACATATGCATTAGCCATGATCTGGTGTGTTTGCTTATTTGCCAATGGACTCAGTTTCATGAGGATAGAGGTTTTGTTTGCTTTCACTGCTATATCTCTAGTCCCTTGAATAGTGCCTGAACATGGTAGGCACTCAATAAATCTGTTGAATGATTGAATGGACTTAGTTAATGACCATGATTTTGGCAGTTCTGTAATCTAGGGCTAACAGAGAAAATTGCACAGTACCATGGGAAATAATTTACCTATATAACAGCATTGATATACAACAGGCATCGTGCAAAGAAATCTGAAGATCAGGGTTTGCCTACCTGCTGGACCTGACAAGTTTTCTACGTCTTAAATATGTTTCAACATTTTTTTAATTAGTTGTCAAAAAATTTTTTTTAAAAGAGAGAGTACATAAAATTAACTTCTCTTTGAAACTGGAAGATTTTAAATCACTGCATGACAAACAGCTGAAACATAGTAGCTGTTGCCTTTATTTATTTATTTATTTTGACAGAGAAAGAGAGGGTGCAGGGGTGCCTGGCACACGAGTGGGGGAGGGGTAGAGAGGAGAGACAGAATTGCAAGCAGGCTTGCTCCAGCCATCAGCACACAGCCCCAGTAGCTCTTTGCTTCAGATAGTTCAGGCTCTCAGAATCCTTGACCCTCATTTCATTTTCTGACAGTGGTTACCAATGCTCAGTACATTTGCATTGCATTGTTTTTGTTTTTTCTTCAGCTTTTCTGAGGCATAACTGACAGATAAATTCATAAGATATTTAAAATGTAAAGCCATTGTACCATAATGATTTACTATATGTATACATTGTAAAAAAGATTTCCCTTATCTAATTAATTAACTCATCCATCAACTCACATATTTATCTTTTGGGGGAGGTGAGAATTGCACCAGTTTCTGTTTAGGTTACCCACCTCCATGTATGACTATCGTCTAGGGTTCTGGTAGGCATTTGAATTTGCAGATCAGACCTTGAAACTTACCCAAGGTTTGCTGCTTCATGATATGTATCATTTTCAAGTCTTCCTTTATCAGGAAACTTGACTAAAAAGACTCAGGGTTATAAGCTATTATTTATCTTATACTGTGGAGTCTCATAATTTTTCTTTTTTAAAGAAACATTAACCTTGATTTTTGATCCAATAAGAATGCATATAGTTCAAAAAATAGTACTAAAAAGCTATGCAATAAGATAATAAAATTAATGTCTTTTTCAGTTTTATTTGATGACCAAAGGCCAAGAACAAAGCAATCATTATCAAATAGCCCTGTGTTCTGAAAGTGGGTGCTACACTTATGCTGTATAGGCTAACCAATTGTGGAACTGATTCTCCCAACGTTGGTGATTCCCCACAATAAAGGCAATAGAAGGGAGGCTAAAGACTTGAGAAAGAGAATTCTGAAGAAGGCTCTCATGTGCTGTGTGGTTTTTACCTCTAGAAGGTGGAGGGCAAGGGATGCCTCCTTTTCATCTTAAAACAAATGAGAGGGGCCTTGAGAGGATCAGTCTGATAGCTTGCATGTATTTCTTAGATTTTATGGGGACATAAGCACGCGTAACTGACTCACATCCAGGAAAGTTGAAGTAAAAAGTAGCATGTGGAGTTGCCTGCCTGACAGCAGAGCAAACAGAGCAGGTTTTTCCCAATTCCTCTTTGGGAGGAAGATGCATTTCCATTTTGCTTCGCAGAGATGTAAGACTTTCCCATGAGTCTAGCGGACCCATAAGATGTACATGGTCTACAGCCAAGTTAAAATAGTATATCTTAAAGGCTGAAGAGTTACTTGATTCATAAATGGAGGGTATCAACCTAGGAGGGGAGGTTACTAGCGAAGAGTCATTATAGTCCAAAGCAAAAAAGGGGGGTTTTTACTGGGGGAGCCCCAGAACAAGTACACCTGAGAAACACAAAAGTACCACCACTCACATGAAAAAACAAAGTCAGAGGGTAAGGGAAAAGAAAAAGCAATAAATAGAGAATTCTTCCATTGTCTCCTATCACTACTCCACAGCCTTCTCTCTAGGCCTCCCAGCCTAAAACAGTCCTGAAGACTAGAGAACATTTTATAAATGGGGAAGACTATAGAGCTCTGCACTTATCACATGAATCTAGACAATGTAAATACTTAGGTCTAAAAATGACCAGAGAACATTTTATTGTCAACAAGTAACCTAAAATAGTTATTGTGTCTACAAGAAATTTTACCCAAGAGATAGAGAAAAAGAGACAGAAGATTGTATTTGAAAGAGCAGTGGTGGCACCAATTTGTTTTCTACTTGCACCTTATTGAATCCTGCCCAAATATATAAAATAAAATTGTCACCCTTATATCAAAAAGGATCTGTGTCCAGAATGTCTTCTCTATTGTCATGCTTCCCAGAGGCAGCCACTTTTAAACCTTTTAGCTGCTTCCTCTGGTATTTACATCCATACTTCTACTCTGATTTCTCTTGGTTGATTAATTTTGACAGAATCCATTAAACTTTTCATTATAGCGGTTAAGAATTTGGATGAGCTAACATTCTTTCTTTTATCTTTTCAGTACAAAGACAACTACATCATAATTTTTGGTGAGATTGTGAGTGTTTACAGTACTAGAATTAAGCAAATTGCTGAACCATGTCGTGGACTCTGAATATATTTCTTTTTTGCAAAAACATTTAATTTTACCTAAGCTAATTATTGTCTCATTTTTATCCGTTTGCTTAGTGTTAGATGTACCAATTATAATAATTTTTTTTTTCTAAACTCTCTCACGGGTCTGCCAAACACCTTACAGTTCACAAATTCTGTTCACAAGTACTGCTAAACATCAGATGATTTATCATTTTTATGCTTTTATTTTCATCTGTTTTCTCTCTGTCTCCCTCCTCTCTCCAGTTTTTCTTCAAACAATCCTTCACTTTTTTCTGCTCCACTTTGAACACATATCTTTCTCAGCCTAATGAGTGGCTGCTACTCAGAGACTTCCTTCACTTTTGTTTTGGAAATCCCCTTTGCTTAATTTCTTTGTCACTTAGGTTTTCTTTCTTTGTTTCCTTGTTCTGCTGAGATTCAACAAACATTGGTGTCCTAAGATAATGCATTAAATGTATTTTTACTCTTTATACATATGAAAATTTTACCCTCATAACTGATTGAGAGTTGGGTTGGATACATTATTTTAAGCCAGGACTAATTTTCCCTAAATATATTGAAAACTGTGCTGATTGTTTCTAGTATCTGCCATTGCTTGTTGAGAAGTTCAATGTTATGTTTTCTTATTCTTTTCTATCTGATCTGTTTTTCTCATTTGAAGGTTTTCGGACTCTTGTTGGTACCCAGTGTTTGACATTTTATAATGCTGCCTTGATATGTACCATTTTTAGATCCTTGCTGAGTCCTATCAATGGAAATACTCAAATCTTTTGGTTATGAAAATCTTATTTTACTAATTATTTGCTAATATCTCCCTTTCTCTCTATCCTTTCAAGAACCTCTATTATTCAGATATACAACCTTCTATGCTGACTCTTTAATAACTTTCTATCTCTTCCTTCGTATTTTTGAGACATTTGTCTTTTTATTTTCTTCCTAGCGATGTTATTTTCCAGTGCTTTGAATGATTCTCTTGGATACATTTATTTTGGTCATCATATTTCTCATTTTCGAAACCATATTCTTCTCTGTTTCATTTTTATATAATTCCCTTTTTTGGTCCAGTTTTTTTTTTTTTAATGTTTATTTATTTTTGAGACAGAGAGAGACAGAGCATGAGTGGGGGAGGGGCAGAGAGAGAGGGAGACACAGAATCCGAAGGAGGTTCCAGGCTCTGAGCTGTCAGCACAGAGCCCGATGCGGGGCTCAAACTCACAAACTGCAAGATCACGACCTGACCTGAAGTCAGCCGCTCAACCGACTGAGCCACCCAGGCGCCCCATAAAATTCTCTTTTAACAGTGCAATGTGTTATCTTTCTCATATCAATTATACTTTTTCATTGCTTTTTTCAAAACAAATGGGCCATAAGATGTAAATTAGGAATGGTTTCCTCAGTGATCATTTCTTGATTGTTGTACTTAAAATTTTGTTTTTAATGTTTACTTATTTTTGAGAGACAGAGAGACAGAGCGCGATCAAGGGAGAGACAGAGAGAGAGGGAGACACAGAATCTGAAGCAGCCCCAGTTGAGCTGTCAGCACAGAGCCTGACGCAGGCTCAAACCCACAAGCTGTGAGATCATAACCTGAGCCAAAGTCAGACACTTAACCAACCGATTGAGCCACCCAGGCGCCCCCTTGATTGCTGTACTTTAATGTGATGCTTTTATTTTAAAATATAAATAAAACTTACCTGAATGTTAAAATGTTTACTTATTTCATTCTATTATTTTTATTTAACTATAGGACTACTTATTATCATACAATGTAAGTAGTAATACAAAATAGCAGTTACTTACATCACTTAATAAATTACAAATTACTTCTTCCATTTGCATGCATAATAATTTGTAGATGATACCTTTAGTATTCTGGTCACAAAACCACTATGTTAATAAATTGAGACTAACATCTAAGTTCATTCTGTATCTATATTTGGGTCATTGATAAGATAGGATAATCAAATTTTCTTGCAGATCAGCATATGAATGGAACTATTGAAACCTTCCATTTATAGAAAATCACAACTGCTGCATAGTACTTGTTTTTTGTGTTCTGTTGTTAACTTGTGGGCCATACCTTCACCTAAAACCATGCATTATTCCCCTTTGGATAAAAGAGCAGCACATATTTGCCATTTGCTGTAGTCTGCTGGAAGTCTGCAGTGGTTTGTGCCAAATGCATTGCAGACGCTGCGGCAGCAATAATGTATTCATGCTGTGTACAACTACATTTCAACAGGAACAGTTTCTAGATGTGTTTAGTCAACTTTTGGCCTTTGCAAGGAACATAAATATAGATTGCTTCATATACTATGCACATCCATCAAATCCGAAATAAAATGGACCCTTATAAATGGTAATATAAAAATCCATGAGTGTGATGCGGAGTAAAGTGATAAAAGTTTTATTCATTATAATTTGAAATCTGACAGGTAACCTATGAAGTATTTGTTGTTTGGATGTAGAGTGTCTACTTAATTCATGCTACAACCTATTAGCCAAGTAATTCAACAAGTCAAAAATGTTCCACATAATATCTAAAGCTAAACATAATGAAAGGTGAGGTTAGCACCACCTAAAGATCAATGTGATTCTATAAATGGTTAATAGAACTCAAGTTTACATAGCATTAGAGCTTTAAACTGCGTAATAATGGATATATTTTAATTACTATAATTATAAATATTTTCTTTTTAAAAATAAGTATATTATAGACTTTCAGTTTTCCCTTGCATTTTTTTCTCCTTTCTTCCAAAGCAATAGAGACTATAGCTAGGTAGAGTGCAACTCACATAAAGATTATACTTCCAAGTCTCCATGGCAGCTAAATTGTCCACATGACTAAGTTTTTAACCAATGAAGTGTCAGTAAAACTGGTATGTGTGATTTTCAAGTCTTGCCTAGGAAGAGATATCTACATTATCCTCCATTTTCCCTTTTGCTAACTGCAATGTCAGCACAATGGAGAGATGTTTTATACCACTGAGGCAAGAACAACACTTTACAAACCATGGATCCCTTGATGAAGTCATGCAATATAGTCAACAGTCTCACATTTTTTTTAAGGTTTATTTATTTTTGAGACAGAATGACAGAGCATGAGTGGGGTAGGGGCAGAGAGAGAGGGAAACACAGAATCCGAAGCAGGCTCCAGGCTCTGAGCTGTCAGCACAGA
>PITB01006144.1:0-92118 GCA_004024585.1 Paradoxurus hermaphroditus | reverse complement strand
CGCCGCCCCGGCCCTGCCCGGCCCTGCCCGGCCCCGCCTCCCCCCGCCGCTCCGGGCCGCTCGCGAGACGTGCAGGGCCCGCCCGGGGCGCGAGGGGGCGCCGGGCCGGCGGGGCGGAGCGGGCGGCCCTGACCCCGGGGCGGGCCCCGACCCGCCGGCCCGGCCCGGCAGGCCCCGGCCGGCAGCCCGGCCCCAGGCCCGGGGTAGGCCCCCGCTGCCGGCAGGCTGCAGGCCCTGGGCAGGCCCGGATCCCCGGGGCGGGCCAAAAACCCGGCAGCCCCGGGCCCCAGAGCCCGGCAGGCGCCCCGCCCCCACCCCACTCGGAGCAGGTCCCACGCAGGGGTAGGCCCCGAGCCCCACAGGCCCTGGAGTGGGTCCTGCGTTCAAAGTGAGGGAACCAGAGCTCTCCATACAGCCTTTTCGGGAAGAGGCGCTGGCCTGCAGCCCCAGCACACCCGGGTGGCCCTGACCTCCAGCTGCCCCGGGCCCAACCTCAAGTCCCCCCTGGCAGCTGCCCCTGGACCACAGTCTGGATGAACCCTAAGCAGGCCCGGCTGTGGGCGGTGGTCCCGGGTAACCCTAGGCTGGCAGGGTGCGTGCCCTTCCCACACCCCCCCACCTGCCAGTCGGGTTTGCATTGGCTGGGTGATGCCCGGACTGGCGCCAGCTCCCGACAGGCGAGGCCCCACTGCCTGGCACGCCGGCCAGTGTCAACAGTTCCCTCCTCCTCGCTTAATGGGTCCCGCGACACCAGTCGGGTCACCACTATTTTCCAGGTGGCAGCGGAGGGACCCTGGGATGTGGGGCGCATGGCGGGTGTGCCATTGGGAAGGGTCGTAGCTCCTGCTGCTGCCCAGACACCAGGTTCAGGGCGTGCCGGCCCGGTTGAGGAAGCCCTACCGGCGCTCGTGTAGGAGAAAGCTCCTGCCCACATCCTGATTGCTGAAGGGCCTCTCTGCTACCTCCAGCGAGTTCCATGTGCCACTGTTCTCGTTCTGAGTTTCTTTCGTTATCGGCCTTAAAAATCGCCAAAGCCAACCCCCTAGCTCAGCATCTGAGGCCTTCGGCTGCTGATTTCCCGTCGAGTCTCCCCCACTCTCGGCCTTGCGGCCTGCCCGCGAGCCACGGCTTCGTCTTCCCCGTCCACTCTTCTGTGTCTCCCCCTCAGTTTGGAGCCACGGTCTCTGGCACGGGGTCCCCGGTGGTCCCTCCCGACCAGAGCTTCAGCATTCCGAAGGCAAGGCTTGTGTCTCCTCTTTGCTCCGGTGCCCAGCACTGAGCAGGTGCCGAAAACCAGCTGTTGCATCAGTGAAAGGGATTCCTTCGAAAACCCTCCGCTTCCCCACATGAAAGTCGACGCTAATTGGGTCTTATTTTCCTCAAAAGATTTTACAGCATCCGAATGTTTTCACACATTGTAAAGGGTACAAGAAGAGCTCGCATGAGGATCTATCACTGTTATTTTTTTCTGTTTGCAAATAACGCTGCAGAGAGGCACAGGGCGCCCCAGCAGCAGGGGTGAGGCCTCGGGGGATCTTCTCCGAGGGGGAGGGCCGGGAGCTTTGTCTGGAGAGGGAAATAGGACTCGCACACACACACAGGGCAGGGGAAGGCGTTGGTGGAGAAACCTGGGAGGAGAGCTCAGACCCAGAGTGTCCACGTGTTCATGGGGGCAGGGGGGCGGGGGAGTGAAGATCAGAGGGTCCTGGCTAACCGAGAAGGAGCGGGCTGTGGCTGTAAGCCGGGGATTCACTCCAGAGACTTCTGCCTGCAGGAGGATCCAAGCCGAGCTTTTAGCAAGCCGGCTCTGGCAGGTTTGAGTGCAGGGCGTTGGAGGGGGAGAGAAACTGCTGGTAGAGAGATCATTCTAGAGATTGTTTCCTTTGAGAATTCTTTCATATTTAAGAGGAGAATAACCCCACTGGCCCCAAGAAAGGACGAACGAGCTTACCCAATCCAACCAGCGTTTAGAGAACACTTATAAACAAAGCTGGGGAAAATGCTAGATGCTTGTTAGGAGCAGATAGTCCGGATTTTTCGTTCTGAGGTCCCCTCCCCCCACCTCGAGTCGAAGAAATCCAAACTAAACAGGCTGCTAAGGAGTTATTGCACTTCAAATGCCTGCCAGTTTCCTCAAGATGTAGCTTGTGACGGACACAAATATATTCCAGGAAAGTACTTACCCTCCGCACTGCCGGCTTGACGGACTCCAACAGAAATAAGACGGGCAACACTTTGTTTAGATAAATTTTTATGAAGATATTAATCCACAGCTTACTATATATTTCGCTGTCAATGAAAAATGCACCTTGACTTCATTTTCTTCAAAAAAAAAAAAGAAAAAAAAGAAAATTTAAAACAACACCAGATCTTGAATGCAACCCAAGAGGTAACTTGTGTTTTTGATGAGGTGCGACTCATCCCGAGTTCCACCGGGCGTTCAGGCTTTAGCAGCTGGGGAACAAAGACCTCAAACTGGAAGAAATCAGAATAAAATTCCCAGGACTCAGGAGGAGGCTTTTGGTCCCGTTCGCATTCGAAAGCACGTTTCCGAGGTCATACCCTGTAAGATGGCTCTGGGCGTAGGAAATGCGCGTTTATAGATTAATTTCTCGCCTGTAGAAAACCTCCTCTAACACCCCCTTAGGCCGGTTGCCACGACATTCCCAGGTTCCATTATTCCGATGTGAGAAACACTCATTCCCCTTGGATAGCGCTTGTTGGTTCCTCCTAGTCTTGTCCGCCATTCCTTTCTGCAGTAGATACTTACCGAATATCAGTTCTCAAGAGCTCCAGGCCCGGTCAGGCTTTGGGGGTACAATGGCATGTGTGGGGGGGTGGGGGGTACGTGCATGCGTGCCTGCGCGCAGACCTGCAGGAGCCGAGAGAGCAGTAAAACCCAGAAATCCAGTCCCTGGGGGAAGACCGAGCTGGGATGAGACCGCCCAGGACGAGCTGAGGTGTCCCAGGCAGTCCGATCCCCGATAAGGGATTTGTTCCTGCAAGGGCTCACGGTCCTCAAGAGCGTGGTCCCTGCAGAACGGTCGAAAGCTCCTGTGTGCACGGAAGCGCGTGAGAAGTGTGCTGAGCCGCGGAGTCTGAACTTGATCTCGTGAGTGACAGAGCCCGTGGAAGTGCCTCGGTCAAGACTAACGTGAAATCAAGGTAGGGTTCATTCCTGGGGAACCGCGATCTGCCGCTTCACACGCCCAGACGGGACGGAGGCAGGCTCTCCACGGAGCGGCCGGCAGCGAGGTGAGCCCCCAGCAAACAGACGGCGGCACCCGAGCAACTGCGCAGGACGCAGCCTGTGCCGTGTGCGTCTGCGCCTTCCCTCGCCACACCGCACGTGCCTGGGTGTCAGGGAGCGTCTCGGTTACCCCTTGCAAATTGTGTGTGTGTGTGTGTGTGTGTGTGTGCGCGCGCGCATGCATAGATTTTCCCTGTACTATTTAAAGTTGGTCGCCCACGCTAAATACGATACATATGTCAGCGTGTATCTCTTAGGAACAAAGACATAATCACGATAATGTCCGGATCATACCCATGGTAAATGAACACTGCAACAATACTATTGTCTAATACACGGGCCACACTGATATGTGGTTAACTGTCCCCCGAATGTCCTTCATTGCCTTTTAAAACTCCCGAACCCAAATAAAGACCAGGCCTTCCGCCCGGTCGTCCGTTCTCTTTGTTCTCCTTGAATCCAGAACAATCCCCGCCTTTGTGTTTCCTGACGTCGACGTGTCTCGCAGAAGGTCCCACGGTCTGGATTCGTAGGAGTGTTTCCTGACGATTGGATGCGGGCTGAACACGGCGTTTCCCACCGCGCCCCATCGGGAGCGCTCGGCCCACTGTCTCCTGTTACCAGCCGCGCCGGGCGAGTGGGGCCAGCGGGGTCGCCCGGAGCTCCTCACGGTCGAGGTCCGTTTCCCTCTTCACAGTCAGCAGCGTTCGACTCAGTCTCCTCCGCAAAGCGCGCGCGGACCCTCTGAAACCACGACCTGCCCTGTGTCCTGACCTCTCCCCCCCCCCCCCCCCCCCCCCCCCCCCCCCCCCCCCCCCCCCCCCCGGAGCCTTCACACGCAGCGATGGTCTCCGCCTCGGTCGCGTGTTGGCCGCGACGTGGTGATTTTCTAGCTGAATCATCCCTTCCACATTTACCGCCTGGAAGGCTTGAGTAGAGACCCCCCCCCCCGGCCGCCCCTGCCTCCCCCGGCCCCAGGACGAGCTCACGGCATCTGTGGCGGCTGGGTGCAGAAGGGAAGCCGCGAGAGCCTCTTTTTCGAAAGAGAATTTCAAGATGGTGGCAGCGGGGGATTAACCAGAAAACGGGGCCGTGCCATGGAGGCGGCCCTGGGCCCCCGGACCGGCCATGCCCCTCTTCTGTCCCTGTGTCTGGATCTTTCACGGCCCCTGCCCCCACTTTTTTTTTTTAATTTTTTACTGTTTATTTTTTTTAACTTTAAAAAAAAATTTTTTTATCTTTATTTATTTTTGAGAGAGAGAGAGAGAGACAGAGCATGAACGGGGGAGGGGCAGAGAGAGAAGGACACAGAATCCGAAGCAGGCTCCAGGCTCTGAGCTGTCAGCACAGAGCCCGATGAAGGGCTCAAACCCACAAACTGCGAGATCATGACTTGAGCTGAAGTCGGATGCTCAACCGACTGAGCCACCCAGGCACCCCTAATGTTTATTTATTTTTGAGAGAGAGAGAGAAACAGAGTGGGCGTGGGGGAGGGGCAGAGAGAGGGAGACGCAGAATCTGAAGCAGGCTCTGAGCTGTCAGCACAGAGCCTGACACGGGACTCGAACTCACGAGCTGTGAGATCATGGCCTGAGCCGAGGTCAGACGCTCAACCACCCGGCGCCCCTCCCCCCTGTCTCTTCCACGTGTCGCTCTCCATCTTTGGGGACCCCTGTCCTCTTTGGAACAACAAGATGATCCCCAGGCTGACTCCGCTCCTTCCCTGCCCCAAATCAAGAGCCCATAGGTCTCACGGGAACCCTGTCTCCTCGAAGTCGGGGACATGGCCGTTTAGATTTCCATCGGGAAACCCAGCGCCACATGGGAAGCGTGCCCACTGCTCCTCGGCCGTCCCCGTTCCTGATCCTTTCGGTAGACAGAAGGAGGATCTGGGTTTTTTTCAACACTATGGGTTCACACGGATTCCTCGGACTCGAAGCCGGCGTTACTGGGCTCGTCCCGCCGTGCCCCGCCCCCGTTCGTACTTCCTTCTCCCACAGCGAGGACCCAAGGCCCCAGTCACCCTTCCATGGATCCTGGAGTGTTTTTTCCATAGCGCTCGTGACCACAAACCCACTACCTCGGGTCGGAAAGTTCTTTCTTTTGTGTTCTTAGCCTTATCCCCACTGGCGTGGTCAGTGGTCCCTCGGTTTTCGTGCGGCGTGTCCCTCTCGGTCCTTCCCTCCTATGCCTCTGTTTGGATCGAAGTGAAGGGTTTGCTGTTTTCATTTTTTTTTTAATTTTCTTTTTTGCCTACGAACCACATGTATGTGGTTCAAGAGTTGAAACCGAGGGAGGGACTGCTCCGAGATGCTCCCTGTCCCTCCTACTCCTTTTCCCCTCATCCCCCCGCAGGCGGCCATCTGTATCGGGTTTTGGTTTCTCCTTCCCGTTTCCTTTGGCCAAAACCCCGTTGGCACGCGCTCCCGGATCTACACAGAAGACAGCATCACGCACGTGACCTTTCGCGCCTTGTTGGACAAGCACGCTCTGCGAGCTCCTCCGAGGCCCATCTTACCTCCCGGTGTCCGCGGGCTGAGAGCACGATCATGACAACGTGCCGGAGGAACCGCTATGAACATCAGAAAGCGTTCCTTCTACCGTCGGTTTTTAGGACTTTTCGACGAGACGAGGGTCCGAGCTGGCTGCTGCGGGCAGTGCCCGGCCGTCGAGGCAGCCGAAACTGTCCTCCCAGGGAGGCCGCGGGGTCGGACGGTAATAACCCTCACGTCTCAGGGACCAAATTCTTATTTCCTTCCGAACCCCAGAAAAATGATTTTTGTCGCCGTGCAGGTTTTCAAGGGCATGCGGGAGCCCCGGGCTCTTGGGACCGGGTGACTGCAGGGAGGGATCGGGGAGGAGTTAACGGGCCCAGTGCCGCTCCCCGTTCCTCGAAGCAACGTAGCTTGGGAAGGGGGGCGGACGGAAAAGCAAAGTGAGGGGGTGAATGTTTACTTTGATCAAGACTATCTTTTCTTTAGGAAAACCTTCCCTTACGAGGTCCTTTTTAAGTAGCCTGTTTCTCTAGCGCCTCAGCAATGACTCGGTCTTCAAACACCTGAGTCACATTTTTCCCTCAGAAACAGCCCTGTTACACACCCTTAGCTAAACGTGGGTCTTTGAAAAAGTGAGGAAGGGTCACAGGGCCGTTGCTGAGGATTTTGGCCGCTGAGGAGCGTGAGGCAGAGGTGGGGTGGGGTGGGGGACAAAAAATTAAGCAGGAATTGTTAGTTTTTCTTAAGGGGCCTGCGGGGGAAATTCAATGTATGTAGTTGTTCTCACTAAATCTGGGAGGTTCCATCTTTCAGGTGGTTCATAGTTACGGATGGAAAGTACCGAATTGGCACGACCTCACTTACATCGCGGGGCGGGTTAAAATGCTAGATTTGAAATAAGACCACTTATCCTTCTCGGCGATTTATAAAACAGAGCCACATTATAACCCAAACTGGGTAAAAAGCGTTCCAATCAGGTCCCTGGTGCGCCTCACACCTTCATAAATTCCAGTACTTAAACGTCGTCACCTACGAGTGCCGTAAAAAGACATTTTGAAGTCTTTTCCTTAACACGTTGGGAACACAGAGTCAATACACACCATAAAGGACCATTTTTAAAGCGTGATTTATTTGTCACATTAGAAACTCGGCAGCACGTGAAATTGAGTCGTGTCGTGGGCACACCAAGGGTACACAGGCTAAGAGCCCTCTCTTTTTTCCCTTTAAACGAGATTACTCTCCATCTCCCAACACCCCCGGGGCCGGAGGAAGGGGGAGATGGGAGGTGAGCGGGCACCAGGGCGTTCCGGGGTGTTCGGTGGGAATCCTAGGGGAAAGAAGCCACAGGGATGGCGGCGGGGGCCTGCGGGCTGACCGGGTCAGGGTTCACGGTCGGCTGGCACGCGGGCCCCGGGGGCGGGGTTGGGGGGGTGACTTCCGGAGTCCAGTTTTGTGCAGCACATGGAATGTCTGCCTCCATGAGGCAGGATGGAAAGTGCTCGAGTTCTGTGTAAATTTAATTATTAGCATGAACCGAAGGTACTGTCATTGTTTAACTCGGCCGACCTTTTAAATGGATAACCAACCTTGAGGCTTAATTGGATTTAAAAAAAAAAATCAATTTCTAGCCATTGCATAGTGCGGAAATGAAGTGTTACATTCTCAGGCAACTGTAAGGCCGGTTTTGCTGCAGCCTATTTCTTATTATTTACCACTTGAAAATGACATGATCCATCTTGGTAAGCATTTTACGTACACGCGTACCTTTCATAAACGCCCCCGAACGCACATGCGTATGCACGCCGAGTCGTGTCACAGAAGAATCATTATTTTCTGCTCGGCAGCAGGCTTAGTCATCAGCCGTAATCTCTTCACACCAATTACGCGAAAAACTGAACAAGGGATAATGAGATACCACTGTTTGCAAATCTCTCTCAGCCTCAGTCTGGTCTAATCTTGGTAATAAGGAAAAAAATCCTTGAGGAAGCCTTTACATCACATCTTGACCATTAAATCTTTCTCGTAGAAGGTCATTTAATTTTATGGAAAGAAATGAACAATTCGAATGGCACGAGCAGAATTGATACTGGTCTGGAAAGTAGAACCAGTAGAAGATTCTGGTTCCGGCCCTGGGCTGTCTTAGTCATGTGACCTTGGGGGGGCCCTCTTGCCGGGGTGTCAGTTTCCCCATCTGGGAAAGGGGGCTGGTTGGGGGAAGAGAGGAAGATGTCTCTCTGCCCAACTGGCAATGAAAACGGAGGTCCGTCAGGGGGTCCCGAGTCAGAATGCCGAGTTAAAAAGCCATGTGACCCCCTCGGCACTTCTCCGAGAGAGAGCACGTGATGCAAACCAGAGCCCCTTCTGTCTCTGTCACGTCTATAAAGTGATAAAAATAGTGATTACTGATGGCAGAATTGGGATGATTAGCTAAAAGCAATTTTAGAAGAATAGTTGACAAACAGAAAACACTAAGCCCAATGGTCTACTTTCCCGAGGTCTAATTTAAATGCACGTCGCATTGAATGGCATCTCATTTAAATGGTCCGTTTTCGCCAGATCACAGGGCTGAAGTGGAGGCCCACACCATCACCCTGAGCGTCCGCGACAGTCCGGAGAGCTAATTTGGGCAATTGGACAAATGATTATTTTCTTTTGCCTCAATTGACCAGATAATTGTGCACGAGTCTCTGCCGTTTGACTCTGTGGAATGTCCTTTGGCGTTGTAAGAAGGCCGCGCGGAGACTGGGTAGAAGGAAGTTGGGGGTGGTGTGCGGTGGGGCCCAGACGCACGCCGCACACAGCTGGTGCCCACTGTCCGACTCAGAGTCCTGCATCGGGACCGTTTTCAGACGAGCCGGAAGTCTCGGCGGGGCCCGCCCCGCGTCCACGTTAGTCCGCCCGAAGGAAGCCCCGGCGTTTCCCTCCATTCCAAAACAAGACTAAACACAAACCTCAGGCCACAAGGTTAGAGGCGGCACCTGGGCGGTCAAAGGAATCTGGAGAGAGAGAATCAGGCGTTTCTCAGGGCTGACCCCCGCGGAGACAGACCATCTGACAACTACCTCACACGCGCTGCTAGGTTTCAAGTGTAGCTCACGGCAGAGGAGCCGAGTTTGCCCGCCTGAGTTCAGAAGGCACGGGAACTCGTGCTAACCTAGTCGGCTGCAGGAGCCCCACGCGGCGCCACCCTAGCCGCCCTGCACCCGGCCGTCAAACGTCCCTTCTGGGAGGACGTCACCGGACCTCTCCATCTGGCTCCCACAGGTTCTGACCGGAAGACGGGAGCCTCGTGATCACAGTCAGGCCCGGATGTTAGAGTAACACAGCGTCCTACCGATCATGCTGGGCCGGTAGGTCGTCGTGCTACAGCTACAGGAGAATGGGGGAGAACTCCAGGTTGCTCAGACTTTGGGTGATGATCAGAGTTCTTGAAGCCCGTTCTCCTAAGCACGCACGCTCCCTGCGGAGCCTACGGAACGTTCCCACGCCCTGCCACTCACACGGCCGTCCCTGTCAGGATGGAGGGTTTCTTCAAGGTCATTATCGCTGGTCAGAATGTTCTGGAAGCCTACGGCAAACGTCTGCCCTTTGAGAGGTGGATCTGATTCTCGGACAGAGCCAATGGCTTTCGAACAAGGTGGGGAGATGGACTTTCTAGGCAAACATCAAGGTGAGGGCACAAGAGAAGGTTGTCGTGCGGTTCGCCGATGGCCCCGAACGTAAGGCATCGTCGCCAGCAACAGCAGCGGCCTGGGACTAAACGCCTCGCTGGCCCAGGCGACTACTGGGCAAGACCGCTCCTGTGTGGACTCTGGCGTTTCACTTAAAAGAAGACCCACCCCCTCATGCCTCGGTGACGAGTAAGTGAACGCTCAGGTGACAGAGACCCTGCCCGGCCTTGGAGGAGGAGCCCGGGACAGACACACTCGAGGGGAAGCAAGGTCCCGGCTTGGAGTTCAGTTGGCAGAGCCCATCCCTCAAGTCTTCAGTGAGACAGAATAGGGGACATTCAGGGTCACCTAGAAACTCAAGTCTCCCGGAGCCCGGCAGTAAGAATTACGTCTCGACGAGGCGCACACACCACGATTTTATCTGAAGGTCTCCTAAGGTATGTACGGAAAGCGTACGTCTTCATAAGAAAAATAATGATCTACCTTCCCTTTTGTGGGCCGGACGGCAGACAGATTGGTTTCTTCATGAGCGGCCATTAGGCAGACGGATGGACGTGCAGACGCTGGGGCAAGGCCTCCGACACGAGACAAACGGTCCTCGGCCCAGACGATCGCAGGACGGAGGAGGCCCTCCCGGAACACGGACGCGTTTGAGGGACGCGCGGGCCCCGCCGTCAAAATTAACACGAGGACTGCGGGAGGTTCTTTGATCTGCATGATTGCTTTATTGTACAAAAAGTTTCCAGTAACAGTAAATTGGTTTTAAAAAAGGACAAAAAAATGTCATTTTGGATAGAAGCGCTTCGCTAATTGCTTTATTTAAGCACACAAGGAAAAAAAGTCTTATCTGACCAATTAGGTTGGGAGGGTTTTATTACCTTTAAGAAGCCATTAGCTAGGATGAAACGCTGAAAGCACTCGTGTCAAAACAAATAAATAATGCTCTCTCGATTAGCAGAGAAAGCGGTAAATCCGCTAAATCAGAGACAGACACGGCTCTACGCCACGGCGGAGCCGGGGCGCCCCCCCCCCCCCCAAATTAACACGGCGAGAGACAGCAGGTTTCAGTCACAATCTCGGGGAAGATCAGGAGCTTTGGAGGCCGGACGGTGAACGTTCACCGGAGCCAGCCCCGGACACGGTCAAGGGGCGGGTCCAGGGCCCGAGCCCGGGGCCGCCCAGAGGGAGCTTTTTTGTCCCCGCTGGCCCTCTTGCTCCGGTCACGTCCCAGCCGAGGGGAGAGACGGGGCGGCCGTCACCGTCACCGTCACCACCAGGGCCCTGCGGAGACGATGGTCCCGCCTTCCCTCGGACGACGGCTGTCTGCGGGAGGAGGAGCCCGTCTCCGTCCAAAGGGAAGAATGACCCTGAGGTCCCGGGGCTCCATGACCCAGCGACGCTCGCTTCCCCCAAGGCTGCTCATCTTCCCCGAAGCAAAGGCTCAAAAGACAAATACAGTGTATTGAGGAGCACGCGCCCGGGGGCCGCCTCCCGCCGCGGGACGAGGTGATGGCAGAAGACGCCGGGGGCTTTCTCCGCACGGGCTTCCCGGTCCACTCCAGATCCTTCCACCCACTGGTTATTCGACCCCCATGGGTTGGGGGAAGGGGCAAAAACCAACCCCAATCACCCTATTAACTGAAAATAAATATAAATAAATGGTGATCCTTTCTTTCTTTCTTTTTTTTTTTTTTTTTGGTGATCCTTTCTTAAAGGATCACTTTCCTTCAAGGTTAAGACCACTGAGCCTCTTGCTGTCACTGTCGACCGCCGGGGAGGGAAGCCCCCTGGCCCGAGCAGCCCCGCTCCAGGGAGCAGCCGGTCAAGGGAACACCTCGCGTGGCCACCCGACGAAACCCCGCTGCGACTAGACAGCGCCCGCAGCTCCCCCCGAGGTCTGCAGGAGCCCCCCGTCTCAGGGGTGATCCAGGAGCTGCTGGTGCTCACTTCCTGACCTTCTTTCCTAGTGAAGTTTGGTCTGTGAGGAATACCAGGTGATTTCCTGAAACGCCACGGGCACCTTTCGATCCTTCTGCAGCCACCTCGGTCCTAGGAAAACGAGAGGCGGCCCGGAGTGGCGAACGACTCGGGAAGGGAAGGCTGGGGCGCGGGTGTGGGTGTGGAGACCGTGACCCGTCGGGACGACCTGAACCTCTGGACTTGCGTTGTAAGTTTCTGGAAACAACTTCAAAGTCAATTCTAAAGACACATTTTATGTGACCGAACCAGGTAAGACACAGCACATTTAGTGAGGTCAAGCTCTTCTCACACTTTTTAGGAGAGGTAAAACACAACGGAAAAGCCATCGAAAATTATACAGAGACCATCGGGACCATACTGGTGTCTCAAGACCAGATAAAACATGAACGAGTTGACCCTTCGGAGCTCTCGTCACTCCCCACGTCACCCTACGGTTCCAGGAATACATGCGAGCACCATAGTGACAACAGGTAAGAAAATGGCAAAGTCCCACTCTGGCGGTCGGATTCATGCTTGCACAAATGAGGGATTTTTCTAATCAAGATTTTCACAACCTGGAGGAACATGCTTACTTTCCGGGCATGTTAAGTAGCAACGGAAGAGCCAATAAATCACACCGCTGGTGGAATATTTTACTTTGAAATGGAGTGATGTTTGGTTAATAATTTGAGATCCACTAATCCTAAACGGGTGACCCATTTAGAATGGCCTCTGTGTAAATTCACAGTTCATTAAATGGTGTCTGGTTTGAGCAGGTCATTATGTAGTCAGTGTAGAAGTAATGGACTGACGAGTAATGGGACGAGGACAGGGACACGCCGGCTGATTCTGGTGACTTTCGTGACACTGCCGAGCTTCCCTTCTTCATGTTTCCACGTGAGGTTGGCTCAAATCGCCAACTTTTAAATTTAGGTGGTTTTGTTAGTAACCCCCTTTGGTTTACAGTAGAAAATGCAGTGCACAAACTCTGAATGAGGAATAGTCCATTTACGATTAATTTAAACTTATGAAGCTGTTTTAACTGGCCCATCTAAATGTGTTAATTAACATCAATGATGGTTTCTTATTTTTCACACTTTGTTACTCTGAGCATTAACAGTGATGGAAAAGCTAAATTAAGTTAATGGGGAACGGATTATAAATTCTTAAAGGACTTCTCAGTTTGTTTTCAACTGGAAAATATACAGAGAAAGATGAAGAGGCATTTTTGCCTCTACTCATAAATTTTTGGTACCAAATTTCTTAAAAACCAGATGGTTTTTAAAAAATGTTTCCAAAAATTATTTTTACATGCTGCTCAGACACGACTGCTACAACACTAGCATATGCACACACAGCCCCGAACAGCTTGCGGGGTGTCTGTAAACATTCCACTCGTTCTCTTTCTAAAAAAAATATATATCAGAACTGACGGCAGAACCCAGTCTCTCTCCTGCAGCAGTATCAGGGGTCCTCAAGTTCTTGACCACGGAGGAAACAGCAGCTCATTCCCCTTGCCGGAGCGCGACGGTGACGAGGGGTCCAGGCGAGTGCTCGCTGCCCCGACGCGGTCCTCGGCCCGCACCTCCGCCGTGCCCGCAGGGCGGCCCAGCCCCTCGCGCCCGGGAGTCCACACGGGCGGCCCACGCGGCCCCACGGACGCCTAGCGAGACTTCACGCCGATCAGGACAACAATGAGGACAATGACGATGACAAATAATATTAAAATCACAAGCATCTTCCGATTCTTCTTTTGATACTGCTCTGCCTACAGAAAGAGGAGGGGGAGAAGGCCGTCATTTTCCCAGAGGGCCGAATGCCGAGCTCGCTCGCTCCCGGTTCCGGCGCCGCGGCTCTGTCTGCATGAGCAGCCCCTCTGCCACAGGCCGCGCATTAGAGCCCCTTCCACCAATCCAAGCAAATTTAATCAACGCCAGCAAACGAGTTCCCTGGTCCCAGAACCGCCCGCCTCCCCGGACGCGCCAGAGCCCCGGCCCCGGCTCCACCGCCACGACCAAGGAGGAGTCCGCGACTCTGCCTCGGGGCCGAGGACCTGCTGCCCCGCCTGCTCCCACCGTCTGCGATGAACCCCCTCTTTCAACGAAAGCCCCCTGTTCCTGGACAGGGTTCCCTGGATGGGCGTGAACCGCCTCCACCGTGACGGCAAACAACCGGCTAAGGCTACCCCCGGGGGACGGACGGCTCCATCTGGAAACAAGATCACACTCCTCCTTTGAAACGGGAATGGAAAGAGGGACCTGTGGGTGACCAGTGCAGGAAGAACCCCGCCCCCCCCCACCGTGGACCCCTCTCCCGGTGCTTCTGCCGGCACAACAGGCAGGCGCTTCCAGAGCCCGGCGCCCTCTCCCGCACCTCACCTGCAGGCCACTTCACAGGGAAGGACGAGAAGGAGACAGCTTGATGGAAATGTCTGCTAAGAAGATCCAACCTCCTGTCTTACTTCCATGTCCCCCGCCAGCCTTCTGACTGGTACCGTGGCTCCTACGTGAGCCTGCCTACCACTGGGAGCCGCTCACCAACCAGAGGAAACCGCAGCAAAGGCCGGTGAGCCCGTCGTGCGGGTCGGGCCCGGGCGCAGCCACTCCCGGGGCTCGGTCATCCCGGAGGAGGTGACGGCCGGGGGGCGGCCAGCCGTGCTGCTGACAGAATGTGACCTGAGCGAGAAGCCGGAGCTCGCTCGCTTCTCTGATAAGGAGCCCAGAACACCAGGGAAGCCGGTGCTACGTGACAGATGATTTATCAAGTAGACCCTAAAAGGACAGCTCTGGTTCCCGCTGGATTTGTACACTCCTGGGGGGAAGGCTCTGCCCGTGGTCTGTTGTTACAGGGCACCTTTCACTAGTTTTTATTTAGGAAACGTTAACAACAGCGTGCCCGTCAGAAACTGGGTGTCACGGAGCGGGAAACGCCACGAGCCGTCCCTCGCACACACGAGGCTGGCGGCAGAATGAATCTACACGCGAGAGCCCTCCGCCTGTCCGAGGCAGGCCTCCTGCTCTCACCAGGCGCCGGGAGTCTCCGCCCACCTGCTGAGGCAGCGGGCGCCGAGGGCTTCTGGTCAGACCTCGGCAGGTGTCACTCTCTGTACACCTGACACCACCCGCGGCCGGGCTGCCCCGGCCCGAGCGCGGCCGGCTTCCGCAAAGTGCCAGGGCAGGACGTTAGTGACCCAGAAAAGTGCTCGTTCTGTGACTCCAAGTGTCACTGGGTCTCAAAGACACAAGGAAATGGACAGAAACTTATTCTCTTTGTGAAGTATTCTCATCCCTCTCCAAGCAAACATGCCCCCGATGACACCCGAGGCCCACCCGGCTGCCTGTGTGTGTTTCTCATCACTGACGACACGGCTTCTAAGACGCTTCCCGCTTATTTTTATCAGATATCATGAAAGAGCCTCCCGAAAGAGCTGGCTTCTCAGCAAAGAGCAAGAGAGCTACCTCACACCAGCAGCTACTCTCTCCCGCAGGCAGCGCACAGGCACGCTGTGGTAATTACAAGGGAAGATGAGATTTTCATCCAGAACGATCCTCCACCAGCAACTCATCAGAAGTGTGTCACAACGAGCAAACGGCACGTCCCAGACGCGTCTAGCAAATGCCCGTTCCCCTGACTTCCTAAAACAAGAAGGTTCAGAGAAGGAAATGCTCTCTGACAGAGAAGCCCAGCTCCTCTGCGATCTCCTGTCACGGAAGGGACTTCTCAGCAGCGTCAAACCCAAGTGTGAGGTGCGCCCGGACCATCTCCTGCAGGGCAACCGCAGAAGGGTCCCGCTAGGCCAGGAAGCCTTGGTGTCTGAGGACAGTTCCTCGGGTTCTCGGCCGCTGAGACACTCGACGTTACCTTGTGCAGCTGCTTCAGGCCGTCTTCGGTTTTGACGCAGGACTGCTCAACGTTATAGTCGATTCTGTCGAGGACTGTGCCCTGAGGAAGAGACGACAGTTACAGACCGACGACCGCCACAGGGAGAACGGAACGTGAGGAAATGAGAAGTCCACGCGGCGGACATCGGTATCCACGGGACCGTCTCCCTGAACTGTGATGTAACGGTGCGCGCGGAAAGCTCCGGAATCCAGCACCGAACAGTATCAGGCACTCAATGGCAGAGTGCTGCGTTAGTTACGACAAAGTCTAACTCGTGAGACAGAAATAGCAACAAATTGAGATTTCCTTTTTGGACTTAGCCGCTATAAGATACGCCATCTTCACACTTCCGGGGGCTTTAAAACATATACGCTTCGGTGGAAACAGGCTCTGTGAGGCGAAGGGCTGACTTCTGCGCCCGCCTGCTGCCTAAGCGCTTGGGTCCAAGGAAGCAGAGGACGCGGGTTAAGCTAGCCCGGGTTACGAGCAGGCCTGGGAACGGACTATCCCGTCCACAAACGCCAACGCAGCTTCCGTGGCTCAGAGCAAAGACGGGGAGCTCCCAGCCGCCACGTCAAATTACACCTCCGCCTCAGGGAGAATTCTGGTTTTAATTGTTTAATCTCTCAGTTCAAACAGAGAGAAGGGAACGCCAGGCTCTATGCAAGAAGAGGGCGCTTAACGGAACACGCCGCATCGGAAGAGATGGTGAGAGAGAGCGGTTCCTGGGGACCACGGAGTGATTATTGTAACTGGGTCTCCCACGGCCTCGACACTCCATCCTGCAGCTGCGGGGGGATCGGGACCCGAATCCCTGTTGGCGAGATAATAAAACACCCTCATCAGATTGTAGCCGTGAACAAAGAGTTTAATTCTACTTGAAAGCCAGCGGTTCCAGTCGCCGTCACACGGCCACCTGCCGGAATCGGAAGGGAACCCTGACCGCCTGCCGGGACCGCTGCTGCGAGGGGGGCAGCGGACCCCTAGAGTGGGCCGGTCACCTCCTTGGGAGCTTGGACGGAGAATATGAGAGCTGCTGCCGATCCTTGTTTTTCACTTAAAAAAAAAAAAAAGAGCCCTCAGCACCTCTACAGGAAGTGCCATCAGTGCGTGTGCGTGACCTGTCCGTGCACCTAGGGCAGCGCGCACGCGCGCGCACGTACACACGCGGGGGGCGTGGGTCACATTCCGCTCCACGGTAGGAAGGCAGAATCAAAACTCTGCAGAAGGACGCGACATGGCGGCAGCCAAGCCCGGGGCAGGAAGGCGGACCAGGCACCTGCTCCACGATCATGGCTCCCAGGTCCCTGAAGATCTCGTTCAGGTCGGAGATGGACTGCACGATCTGGCGGATCTCCCGCTCCCGCTCCTCCACCATCAGCGCGTTCTGTTCCACCAGCACTAACTGCTCGTCTGTAAAGCCCTAGCGAAAGAACGAACAGGGCGTGTGTCGGCGCCCCCCGCCTCCGGAGAGGTAGGCCGTGAGATTTTAGACACGATTCGAAGAAAGAAATCTGAAAAGACTCCCGCGAAGCAGGTAAATGACACACAAGCGCTTAGTTTTCCCCAACGGGAAAGATCCAAATTCCTGAAGCGCCCGCAGGACCCGAGCGCCGCTGGCCGGAGCAGGGGGCGCGGGGCGAACCCCCGTCCGTAGCTCCCCGAGGGCCGAGGAGCAAAACCAGCGCGTCGGCCCTGCACCTGTCTGGGTTCTCCCCAGCGCGGGGCGGGCAGGCTGCTTTCCTGAAGGTTCTGGAAGGCAGATTATAAGGTCTCCTTGTAGCCTTTGGAAAGGAAGACACAGTATGGCCCCCATGACTGCCAACATGCCGCCAAAGCCACTGGCAGCGGCGCTGACGCACCCGCACTCACACAAGCTAACGGGCGGGGGGCGGGGGGCGCGGAGCGGAGCGCACGCGCAGCAGTCGGTTCGCAGCCCCTTCACGTACCCGGTCATACAGAGTATTATCGTCTCCGTCATCCATTAGTGGTGCTGATGTATCGAAAAAATGCTGGGATCTTTCCTCTCGATTCTTCATGCCTAGCATAGATAGGAATTCACTTTACTCGAATACGTGACCCATCCTGGGACTGCTCCCCATGAAAAAGGGGACGTCTAGAGTAAAACTCGACAGTCAAAACGGAGATACTCCTGGCAGCTTTAGAAGCAGCCTATCTCCAGCAGAGGTGGGGGGAGAGTACAGATTAGAAACATAAAACGCTATGCAAGCACTTGGGGTGTATTCAAGACAAAAATCACACTGTAAAAGCACAATCCCCTCGATGCCACGTCGGTGACAGACCACGGAGACCATCTGAGGGTCTCTCCGTGAGGCGATGTTCCGTCTAACTGCTGCCACAAAACAGTTTTTAAAAATCAATATTTCTCTCTAGAAGCATCTCTAGTAACAATTCCAAATGGCCCTAATCACATTTTAGAAGTAATAAAATTAAAATACAAACATGCCAGTTGTCAGACGGAGGGAGAACTCTGGAGTATGTGGGGCTATTACTGATTCCAGTGGCAGTAAAGAAAAACCCGGTTTAAAGGGAATTCGAGCGCGGACGGGGCTGACACCAGCCGTCCCCTGTTTAGGAGGAAAGGGCCGGGCAGGCTGGCAGGAGCCCGGCGCCAGGACGGCCGGCAGCGGGCGCTTCGGGCCCTCCCAGAGCGGGTCTCGAGGCGCTCCAGAACTTTGGGTGTTCTGCACACGCGAAGCTTCGCCGCGATCACAACTCATTTTGCCCCTGTGCCAGCGTGTCCTCCAGCCCTACTCCTGGGAAGCTACCGGCTTTGCAAACGTGCCCGAATGATAGTCACGGTCTTCAAGCCTGGCGCGGACTCAGTTTTGTTTCTGCTGCGTGTGAGCTGTCCTGACGCCCCACCCTCAGCCTCAGGCCGGGGGTCATTTCCCTCGGGGGGGGGGGTCTCTTTTGTGGCGCACGCTGTGACTGTGCTCAGGGGGGACAGGGACGGGTTCGGGACGAAATGGAGAACTAACGGCCCAAAGGAAGGATGCAGGCAAGAAGCGGTCCTAGGGCTGGAACTTTCATGACTCGAAATCCCGGGGACACTCACGTCTGAGGTAGCCCGACTGTGCGCGCCGGAAGCTGGCGGACAGCTCCTGCAGGGCCTGGGCCAGGGAGGCCACGACGTTGCGAAGGAGCCGCTCCTCCTGGTCGGAGCGGGCCCTGCGGGCCCGGCCGGGCAGAGCCTGCACGGCGCGCTGGCACCTGTGGAAGAGCTGGGAGGAGGAGGCCACGGCGCCCAGCGAGCCGTGAGGGAGGAGCCTGAGTGCGCGGCCGCTGCGCTCGCTGGGCTGAGAGCCGGGACGCGCTCTGTGCGCACAGCCCGGCGTCACCCCAGGAGCGCAGACCAAGCGGCGTGCGGCTCCGTGTGCACACGCAGAAAGGCTCAGCCAGGCGTGGCCAAACGCTGCGCGCTGGGCAGGGCGCGGACACCCCTGGGCCCGTCGCCACGCGCCGCTCGGGCCTACGGTCCCCTTCCCCCGGCCCCCCGCCACCACCCTGAGGCAGCAGTTACGGTTACTGTTCCCACTTCACCGTCGAGCGTGCGGGCGGCCCCTCGAGGAGGGAGGACCCGAACATCCCGGCGCCCCTTCGCCGACAGTCAACGCCAGGGGGTTTAAAGAAGGGAACGATGTAAGCCCTAAGGGTCACACGCTGGTCAGGCGACTTAAAAATTACTCGAATTTGGGGGCTTAGTCGGTGGGCGGCCGACTTCGGCTCAGGTCATGATCTCGCGGTCTGTGAGTCCGAGCCCCGCGTCGGGCTCTGTGCTGACGGCTCAGGGCCTGGAGCCTGCTTCGGATTCTGTGTCTCCCTCTCTCTCTGCCCCTCCCCTGCTCACACTCACTCTTGCTCTCGCTTTCAAAAATAAACATTTTTTTAAAGTACTCAAATTTAACATTTTACGAGCAATTTTTCTAGGATGCTAAGCTGCTTGAAGACCCTAACATACTCAGGCCTAGGGCAACGAGGCCCTGACCCTTTCCCGTGATGAGGGCCCTTCTGTACCAGGAGCAGTTTTTAAGCACCAATGTACACAAGTTTTACATCCTTAAGTCAAGGGACTGAACTCAGGAGTGCTCTGGATTTATTTTTTAAGTCAGGTCACGGTGGCATCTGCGACCCCTGAGGAAACAGGCCCCACTCCTCTCGGACACAGACCGATAACCTGGGGGAGCCCGGGGCCTCGAGTCCCTGGGTGGGCTTTGGGCTGGCGGAGAGCCGCCCGGCTCCGGCCCGGGGACCAGACCCCGCTCACCTGCGTGATCTCCTGGGTGGTGATTTCGATGGCGTGCTCTTGCTCGCTGCTGTCGTCCAGGGTGGGTCTGTTTAAATGCTGGTCGTGAAGGCTGGCCAGCTCCTTCATCTTCTGTTTGATCCGGCCAACGTCGTACTGTATCTGCGCAAACGGAATCGCCAGAACTGCACTGACGCCTGCCAGGCACCCGTCTGCCTCTGAGACAATTAGCTACGCTCTAGAGCGCAGGGTTCCGGCTTCGGCCAACCCGCAGCCGCACTGATGTGTGAGCAACTTTTAATTCAAATCATCAAAATTCAAATCCCGCTCCTCGTTACATGGTGCTTCGGTCTCTCTCTAATCCGGGTCGCTCCCGCCAAGCCCAAACCACGGGCTCACACACGCTTTCCGGTGGGGCGTTAAGCGAGGGAGCCGAAGGCGGGATCACTTCCGGGCGCGTGCGCTCACCTGTCGCCACACCACTTCTCACGGCAAAAGCACCTTAACACATGTCGGCATCACACCATCACTTAAAAAAATGAGATCGCGTGAAACTAACGTTCAACTTACTTCGTCCACTCCATCCACCCATTTAGGGGGTGACCGCTTTGTCACACCGATTGCTGCTTCTGGATCTAAGCTAATGCCTGACACCAGAGCCATGCGGTCGTCGGCAAGCTAGAGGGAAATAAAGGGACATTAAAAAAGTTACTCAGGCTCCATTTTGATAAGCACACTCTCGCACCCTTTTAAATGTCGCTCCCTGAGAAGGCCAAGAAACGTAGGAGTAAGTGCACTTGCCTGTATCATAAGCTTGCTTTGGTACTGCTAGCATTTGGGACTGTTTTCCTATCTTTTCATGCACCAGTTCTTAATTTTCTTGGACATACTTGTGAACATGAATTTGACTTGATCTGGCTATAGAAATGTAATAAAAAAAATCAACAGAAGATCCTTAACAGAAAGACCTGTTATCACTAGTACTACGTAAGGACAGGACGGCATGAACCTCGACAATTATTGCGAGCAGATACGAGTTAAAAAAAAAAAAATACAAGGCTACGAATGCAACTCACATGGAACGTCCAACAGGAGCCAGGTTCACTGACACGCGGTCAGCTTATTTTGGAAACCGGACTGAGCCAGTTATCTTGGTCACAAGGTCATGAACCGTGTGTTACAATGTATGAAAGAACCGCCTGAAACGATCAGCAAATTACCCACCATTTGGCACAAGCGATCCTTACAAATCTCAAGGCAAGTCTGCCTGTCGCCTCCTTTCTTCGGTTCAGTGTCCACACGCAGTGTTTCCACTCATTTTGAAATGGGACCCAGGGCTCCGGTTCTCGTCCCCGGGGTCAGACACGGCCTTCGAAGGCCCTGAAGGCCCGGGGAGGGAAGGCTGGGCCTGGATTAGTTAAGCTGCTCGCGTGCCTGGAGGCGGTGAGCGGACTGAGAGCATCTCGAGGTGCCCTCCGGAGCTCGGAATTGATAAATGCCAGCTTCCGAAGATCCAAATGATGATTGAAAAATAATGGAAAACAGTATGTAAAAGTCTCTCACAGGTAATACTTTGTAAATGTTCTAAATCATACTGCGGGATTGGGTGGAGAATTCATACTGCTTTTCTCCCCGTTCCTCCCCTCCTTGCATTTACCTAAATTTATGTTTTCATTCGTTCAGCAAATACCTGTTTGCCTTTCTAGTAAAGGAACAAGACAAAATTGAAAAATCAACAGATAAAGGGAAAAAATATGACATAAGCAAAAACCTACATTAAAAGAATTCTTCAAGTAGTAAGCCCTATATCCTCAACAGTTTACAAAAAAATTCCTACAAGCAAAATGGCATCTTGCACGCCACCCCCCCCCCCAAGCCCCGGCTCTGTCCCCAGGGGCTTAGGGCATTCTGTGCATTCACAGATCACACCGGGGGCAATGACCACCCCGAAGGTTCCGGAACCCTTGGAACTGCTCCCTGAGCGTCTGTGAGTTGTGAGTAAGTCACCAGCATTCTGCCACCGCGTGGACCCTCCAGGACCACAGTGTCATTTCAGGTCATAGACGAATGGTGTGTCCTCCGACCTGCGCTATCTGGGGCTCTGAGTCCATAAAGTGGAATTCTCGACCACAACCGCCCTGTCTGTTTTTAAGAGTTCACCGATGGGAATCTTATATTCTTTTTATTGTTTTAATCCTCATGGAAACTAGGTGAGCTAAGAACTATTACTCTAATCTATAAATGAGGAGATTGAAACTCAGAAAAGGTAAGTAGCTTGCCCAAGGTCACAAAGCTATTATGTGACAGACGAAAACCGGGTCCGATGCCTCCAGAAGCCCCGGATCCGCTGCAAGCTGCCAATCACCCTGGCAGGCCGTGAAACAGAACCGCAATTTGCTGAGAAAACACATCAGAATAGCGAGCCCTCGGACTGAAACACCACCACGAGACGCAGTCCTCGGACCCGCTCCCCACCGACTGTACCAGGCGTAGGGCACCGGCTCCCAGTGAGCACGGAAGTCTCAACCTGAAGTGGCCGCACTCACTGACCGCCTGCAGGTGTGGCATTCAGACCTCCTCCTGCACAGAGCGGGGACGGACAGGGAGAAGCCGAGCTGTTTGTTCCTCAAATTCCTGCTCCAAAGTCATGGAAAGGGGTGCGACTTTTTGCAGGGCATACTAACCAAGGCAGGAGGGACGGACCACACAGCCCGGCGTCTGTCGGGGGCACGGCGGGTGTGGGACACAGAGTTGTGGGTCTCCTAGAGCAGAACTTGAACTTAAACCTCCAGCTGTTTATACAAAGCAAACCCCAAAACTGCTGAGGTGCCTCTCCACGGGTCACAGTATCCCCACTGTGCCGGGTTATTATCTGATCCACTATATTTTATGAGTATATCATTTCCAACAGAGAAATACTTTGTTTTATTTAGGCTTTTAAGCTCATGATCTTTTTTGTAATGTTTTACTGTTCATAAAAATACATTAAACTAGGAAAGATACAGAGACGGCATCTCTAAATTTACCTGCGTACTAATTAGTACCGACTTCCCTGAAACGAATGGGAAATTGTCAGTCACGAGGTGAAGTCCACTCAAGTGGGCCCACCTCTTTTAAGGAGCACCTAATTTTAAGCAAGAGTTGTGTTCCCCCCCAAAATGCGGGCAGGTTAAAACTGGGGCGAATGCGCTCTCCCTTGATGCTCTGAGGAAGTTCGCTAATTAGGAGCTCCCTACCTGCAAAGGGCAGATTCCAGCTCAAAACGCTGGCCCTGGCTTCCCCATCCTGGGCCGGGATTTTGCCAGTAAGACAGAGTCTTTGCAGTCTTTGGGACGGCACACTTTCAATACTGGAAAAACTGTCCTCTTTATCATATAGTCTATAGCCACAGCTCATCACGATAAAGAAATTCAGCGGTACTCAGATGAAACATGACATTTATTTTAGCAGTACGAATTTAAAATTAAAAAAAAAACACCATTGTTTTCACAAGAGAAAAACATAATTGAAGACAAATGTCAATGACTTGAAATAGAAACAAATATGCTTAACAAAATCTATGTTACATGCAAAACAATCGCCCCCTTTCAACCTCACTTCACATTTGAAAACATATTTTTCTTATTTTTTTAAGATCCAGGACGATTCTATCAGTTTTCAAGTTGTCCTTTTAGTCAATACAGGCTTTTAAAAAACCTGCCAGATTTTTAATTCTCTCTGCTTGTCCTTGCTGAATTTCAACTTAGTCCCCTTTCCAAATATATGATGACCCTGGTTTATACAGCTTTTTCTTAAATAAACTTGTGCTTCTGAAGTAAAAACAAACAAACAAACAAACAAATCTTTCTGTATTTTTTAAATAAAAAAAATCTGTAAAAATTCTTAGGAGAATTTCAGAACTCTTGTCTCTGATTTGGGGGTGCACTGCCTGGACCCGGGGTCATCAATGCAGGAAAATCCCAACAGATGCTCAAAACTGCACACCCACGGGGCTCCTGGCTGGTCTCACTAGTTATCCTTTGCCCTTGATCCGCTTCAGATGCCGACGCTTGTCCCTTTAAAGGCACCGGCAGTACGGACAAGTTCTTGATCTACGGAAGGCACGTGCACACACACACATACTCCTCTTATAAATCTGGCTGCTCCCAGTCTAGAGCCTTTCTGCTCCCAGGACACCCCGCCTTCACAGGAAGGCTGATTTAGCGCACTGTAAGATTAAGGGCACGCAAAGCCTCTGTGGAGATGAGCAAAGTCTGACACCCTCCCCCATATCTAAAAAAACAAAATAAAATAAACCAAGTTCAGCTATAATGGATTGGTAACAAGAAACAACACTGACAATCCTGGACAGTCGGGGGCAACAAACACTTAGGAAGTCCAGAAGGAACGCTGACAATTACGGCCTGGCCACTCTTGCTTCCACGTGAGACGACCAAGGAGCACGTGCGATGGAGTCGGACTCGCTGGGCTCACGATGGCTTGGGGACTTTGCCAACAATTAGGCCTCAGAAATCTCAGCATTTTGAGGGAGTGAACAGGCACGTGGATAAAAAAGAGTCGGGGATGTCGGCACTGCAGTGTCTTTGTTTTTTTAAATCTGTGATAGTTTAAAAAGTGATGAGTTTTTCTGGTTATGAGACAGTAAGTGTTCAAAATGGACCCTTTTTTTTAAATGTAGAAAAAACAGAGAAGTGAAAATCAGATCACGCCACCGGACAGAAGTGCCGCTGGCTTCACCGACCTTCCTTCTCTCTCAACTGCGGGGCACACCCTTCCGAACTCGGGGAGCAGTGGGGGCCCACGCTGCCGGGGCCCTCCTTCCACGGCCTTCATCTCTGGGCCCCAATAGCGGGCCCTCGGAGAGGACTGCCCCCTGTCGCACAGACGCGGACGCCACGCCCGCCCCACGGGACGGAGACTGTCCAGCAGGTGACCGGGGGCCCAGCCCGTGGCCCCCGTGGCCCCACTACGTCACTCTGCCCTGCCCGGGCTCTGTGCTTGGAGAGCCTGGCGCTTACATCTTGTCATTTCTTATTACGTCTGATTATGAATTTTAAAAACCCCACAGCTGGAGAGAAGACTTTGCTGAGGAAGGGAAGCAGAGGAGAGCCGGGAACACAGGGGAGGGCCGACACTTCTCTGGGTAAGAGAGTAAACGGTGGGTGGGCTTCCCCCTCAGGGACGCCCCGACTTGCTACTTCCGGAGAGAGGCGAAGGGCGGCATCTCCAGGGCGCAGAGTGTCCGAGCAGGAGGCCGGCGGCCTAATGCGGACACGCTGGAAGGTGCCACCAGACGGCTTCGCTCTGGGAGACCCAAGGGACGCAGTCAGGAAATTCTGCTCCGGCCTCAACTCCAGAGGGGTGGGCTTCTGTCTAACTCGTGCCCAGACCGCGGGGTCATGCCCACCGTCCCCGGAAGACACGGGCTCCAAGCCCGGCGGCCGCTGCGCTGAAGCAGGGCTGTAGCCACCGTGCCCCAACGCCCCCGGCTCCTACCTCAGCCCCTGGAACCGAACGGCGACCAAAACGCAGTTACAATCCGCGGGGTCAACAATGGATAGATGCGACGAAGTAGATGAAATACATGTCACGGGCAATTCTGGAAGCTACACCGCCTAAAAGACACAGCGGTCCTGGACGAAGGACGAGAAGGGCCAAGTGAAGTGCTCACGAGGACGAGGCGGCCGTGCGGACCCAGAACCAAGGCCGACCGAGCCTAGAGAATCCCAAGAGCGTGGGAGCTGTGTGTGGCGCAGTGGCCCTCCGGGCAGCGTCTCTGGTGACGGCACGTGGAGACCCCCTTCAAACACCCGGAGGCCAAGAAGGAAAGCGGAGGGGCCTGCTGGCTCCCACGGCGGGCAGCCGGTTTCCGAAGAAGTAGGAGAGGTTGGAACCCGGCTCCCGGGGCAGACCCCTAAGTAACTTGACCTTAGATGCGCCCCTCACGTGGAGAGCGGCCAGCGCTTCCTCGACTTACGTCGTCCTGTGGTTTGTCAGCTACGCCCCGTCACACACTTCCTTGTGGGGGCCGCAAGCCTCCCACTCCCAAGCTCTTCAAGACTGCATCTATTCTAGAAGGCCCCCACTCTCAGCCCCCAGGCGGCCGTGCCTCTCGAGTCTGCTCAGCAAACCCACGCGCGTCTGTCCACTGGGCCCCGGGGACGCCGAGCTCCACTGCGGGCGGGCCGCGGCCACCTCCTCCGCGCTCTCCAGCGCCGGGTGCGGCGGCGAGGCGGGCCACGGGACCCGGGCCGACGAGCCACCTGCTCGAGGGTAGCTGGTTTTGAATGACAGGAGTAACACACGCACATGTTCTAAAAACAGATACCCAACCGAAGCAAAGGGCGTGCAACAGAAAGGAAGTTTCTCTTCCATCCCACACTTTTCCTGGAAGGCATCCACCGTTAACTGTTTATTTTGTCTCTTCAGAAACTTTCTAAGTACACAGAGCGTAAATGGGAGTTACTCTTCTCAAAAACAAAAACCGAGAGAGCGGGAACCACAGCTCCCACACGACGTTGCATCAGGCTCCTTCCCACACGGGGCCGTGCCTGGGAGCCCAGCCGGCCGCACGGAAGGACAGACGCCCCGAGAGGTACAGGAGTCAGGCTGCTGTCCCCTGTGTCCGACCGGCTCTCATCGAAGGCTCTCCAGCAGGTTGTTCCCTATCTGTTGCTCTTATCGACTAGTTAAAAAAGTTTTTAGAACTTACAAGTGGATCTTGATCTACTAGTGAGCGGCTCCGCTGATTTTGAAGACAGTCACCCTCATCCCACCTCGGGGGTCACGTCTGAATTAAAATGAACAAAACCAAAAACTACCTCGTCTCCATTACTTTTTTAAAAGCTCTACCCTCAGGAAAAATATTTTTATCCGTCCACGCAGAAACGGGTGACAGAGACACAAAACTGACAGCCACAGTTCGAGCCCCTTTCTCCTTGGCCCTTCTGTTAGCGCTTCCAGAACAAAGCGCGAGGAACATGCGCCCTTTCCATCTTCTGTGCGAATTGCTAGTAAGTCTTGAAAAGGTCGAAAGTGTGCTGTCGGGAAGGGAAGGAGAGGGGCCAAAAGGGGACCCAGAAATGACGAACACACGCGGAGGGTCGCCGGCCTCACCCCGACACAGTGACTGTGAGGCCTCCCCGGCAGGGCCCTAGGCTGTGAGCCCCGCTTGGGGCTCTCACCAGACACCGTGTCCTCCACACCCTACCTGAGCAGCCTCCCCGCACGCTTCGCAGGAAGCAGGGAGGGACCCACATGATGATCCGAAAAACAATCAGGCTTTTTTTTTAAGTTCAAGAAGAGACTCAACCTTTCCTGCTTCTAAGGTTGAGGCACTTTCCCCAGAGTACCAAATAATTGTTCCTTAAACCCTTCTCTAAACCACCAATTTACCTGGCGTGAAAACATATTAACACATCCTGAAGATTAAACTGATAAACACAACAATGATGGGTAATGAAAATAAAGGCTAAAATGTGTATCAGCTCTGTTAGTATTCTGTATATGACCAAAGACTTAAAAAAAAAAAAAGACATAATTTTATTAACTAACATACAAAAATATGCAAAACACAATACCTCATCCAGCTCCTGAAGAGAGATGTTGTCCCCATCAGTCCCATCCAGTTGGGGACAGCAAGAGAGAGAGAAGGATGGGGACAGACAGAGAAGGCACGGTCAGTGGAGAAAACACTTTGATCTTAAACAGCTCTAAAATTGACTAAAAATAAAGATTCACTAACCAAGGCATTTAAAAAATCTCCTTTTGATTGTTCCTTTAAAAAAAAAAAAGCTACATCAATATACATGCATTCTTTTATTTACCCTGATAGTCGTTTCGGGGAATGAGATAGGAAACAATAGTTGTAAAAATTAAAATACCATAAAGCAAATAAAATACACTTGCTTTAGTCTCACAACAATATAATGCTAATCTGTTCCATAAATATCAAATGCCACATACAACGTTCTAAATTTCCCTTAGGAAGGTACGATGATCCGAGAGCAAAGCTAAAATGCAGTTTTACCAGGTCAGATAGGTGTACATTTTAGCATGTAAATGAGCACTGCAAATGCAGCAGAATTAGCAAACGGACAGCCCACAAAAGTGGTCTACGGCTGTGGTCACAGAACATCTGAGCGACCGCACGTGTCGGGTCTCCACAGCCTCGAGCCCGCAGCCCCGGCTCCATCCGCAGCAATAAGCGAGCCGAGACGCCGTCCTTCCCCGGAGAGAGACACAGGTGGCACAAGACAAGAAAAACTCTTCCTGTTTGCTTGCCACTTATTACTATTAGTCTCGAAAGCACACAGTTATTTGTAAAGCTATTATAAAAGCAAGTAAACACAACAACACAAAAAGAGAAGGAGAGATTTTCTTAAGGGGGGAGCAGGAAGAAGCAGCACCGGCACCCAGAGGATGAAGTTTCAGTTTAAAATTAAAGGTTCTTTTTCAGATCAACATGGAACTCCAGCTTCCCAACAGGCATTTACCGATGATAGATAATCCACAGAACTAGGTCTGGGTTTTGTTTTTATTGTGTTTTTGTTTTTTACTGTTTTGCAGTATTGATCACTGAAATAATTTGTGGTAAATTTCAATAATCAACTGTGGTTTTCTTTCATGTTCAGCAGTAAATTTAGAAAATTAAGAAACATAACTTCCTTATTTAAAAATTAATAGTGCAAATGAAACTGGTCTGTCAGGACCAAAATATTATTAAACAATGACAGTAATAAAAAGTGTGATCAAGTAGCATTCCTCCGTGTGAAAATTCAACGAGGTAACATTACGGAGAGCTCGAAGTCCTCTTCACCCTCCACAGTCTGCCGTGAGAACAAAGAGAATTATATTTCTATACGCACCCTGCCATAATAGTAGCGTTAGAAAATTTTAATAGAGAAGACAGTGTCAAACGGAAATCTGATTTGGTCACCTTCTACTTGCAAAAGAAAAAAAGAAAATGTTTTTAATTTTTAAGAGCTTAACACTTTCATCAAGAAAGCACTGCAATGTTTTTGCTCATGGAACAAGACAGAGGGCAAACCCCTAACTTCGGTGTCTCAGCCTGGACCTCTGCCCCTCCTGCGGGGGCTGCCTGGCATCGAGTCTCCGCACGGAGCCCCCCAAGCCGAAGCCTCGGCTCGCTCCCTGCCTCTCGTGAGCCGGTCCTCTTCGGTTATTAACCAAGCACACACACCCTGATCCTTCGGTTTTTACAGTTCTTAGCTGATAAGAGGTGAAATCAGAATCACGGCTAGATAAAGACCCTTTTTGCCAGATAAAGACCCTTTTTGCCGTAAGTAACAAAACTGAGCTTCAGAATGTATAAATCCATCTTCCTGGAGTCACAGAGCGTTACGGCTCGGAAGACGACAGACCCAGGTGTGCAGGCCTCTTGCCACCACACCTTCCAGCTTCTCTCACGTTATTACCAATTCGGGAATCACTGCCACACCACATCGGGAATTCAATTCAGGGGTCATCTTTCCAAAGAGTCCTCACCTACCCCCACTCCATTTTGCGACTTAAAAATAGAGAGACTTCAAAACTCCCCCTGCCACCAAATCACCAGAAAATTTGGTCAAGCCCCAAATTCAAACATTTAGAATTACCAGGAGGAAAAACCAGAATACGGCCAAATGAAAACACGTTACTACACACCACCGCCTTCTAAATCTTTATAATGTCTAAATCTAGGTTTTTGACCTGCCAATGGCATATAACCAAGCAAATACTGAAAACTCCAAGTAGCATGTGGAATTTATAGTCTAAAGAACTTTCTACATAAAACTGAAAAATAAGTGGAAACCCATCTGTGTTTACTCAGGAAGTCTGGAAAAGTTGAGCAAAACGAGTTGGAAGTACAGGTCTATGCTATAGTGATATTTACTTTATTTCCGTTACTGCCAAAATAAAAGTTTGCTTCTCTTTTATCCAACAAAGTACCCTTATTCTCAAGTAAGCCTCACTGCTCAAAGGGAATCTTTAGAGGCAGGAAAGCAAATAGATCTAAAGAGAAATATACAATGATTTCATACTTGGATTCTAAAGACAGAGAACGGATTTTCCAACAGACTCAGGGTGGACTAGAACCTTCGATGTGCCAGTGAAAACGCACTGTGCGTGGTTGCAAAGTGAGACACAGAGAGACACTATCCTACGGTAAGCGAAGACAGACAAGATTTAAACGATGGGTCCTTCCACCTCCCGGGACTGTTGCGGCCCAGTGGGTCAGCACGGGGCCCGAGGCCCCATCCCAGCTCCCTGACTCCCTAGGCGGGGGACACCGCGCAAGCTCCCTAACCCCTCCAAACCTTAGCTCCCTTGCCTGTATGGTGAGAAGAACAACAGCACCTGCGCCACGGAGCTCCGGGAGGCTGCACGTGGAGGCGCCCCTCTGCCCGGAGCCCAGGGCCAGGCACATAGTACGTTCTCAATAAACCTCGGCTTGTGTTACAGCCAAGACTGAAGGACTTTGGGTTTCTCACGACCTTAGTTACTCCTTCCTATCTTTTCTCCCCCTACAGCACACCACGTTTTATTAAAAATAATGTGCTGCTTTCAAACTAATCTAAGACCGATGAACTCTAGCTTCATTTATAGATCACGCGTTACTCTAAAGCAGAGAGTAGACCAGGCAGTAAACGCTAACGAAGTGGCTCCAAACCCTCTATCAGACCCGTTCCAGATCGAAGGCCTCATATGGCACCTCCTCAAGATCACAACAGCGCCTGGACAACTACTTTTCATTCATTCCTTCGTTCAAGGCTTGACACCTTTTCTTGAATGATTATTTTACTTTGTAAATTCATTTCAGCTCCTTAAAGCCACGCTGCCTGTAACCGCTTGAATGAGGTGGTTGGTGCCTTAAACCCTGCACTTGGCTGATACAATGTCAAAGTTATGTCAACAAAGTACTGGGGCCACTTCCAAGGATTTTTGCACCACGCTGGCCTAGCGGGCACAACAATGTTGCTGACTAGTTCGAATCGAAGCTAGGGCTTCTAGGGCTGCGAGCCTCGGTCAGGAGAAACCGTGTACTGGACCGGAACTCAAGAAGGCATTGTTGAATCCATACGGCCCTCAGAAATCACCTAACTCAAACCCCTCAGTTTATAAATAAGGCAAAAGATGTCGGAACAGATCAAAGAGCTCGCCTAAAGACACATTCTGAATCAGTCACAGAGTGAGACTTAACCCCAAATTCCCAGACTCAGAGTCCAGTGCGCTTTCCTTTTTTTCCCACTGCCGTGAGGCACAACACTCATGGGGGACAGAAGACTGAGGCTCAAACACAATGAATGAGAAATACCAACAACTGCATTTTGCTGCAAGTCTAAAAAAAAAAAAAATCACCTCCCCTATCTGTTTCTAACAGTTAGTTTTACCAGTACCCATACAAGCAAAACCACGAGTAAGGAGAATTTGGTTCAGCTCTGGCTGCTAAACTTTAAAAAGCATACAGAAAAACTAGATTTCATTCATAGGCAAGAAACTTGACCAGGCTGTGTGAGCCGGGGCTGCGGAGCTAGAGAAAGCTCTCGGCAGGGAGAAGGCTGCAGGTTACAGAGCGGAAGAGGGAAGAGGCCTCCCTCCGTGCCGGAGACCCCGCAGGCCAGCACCACAGCCAGGACCGCAGGACACAAGGTTCAGGTACAGACTCGGGGCTCATGCAGGCGAAGACGGTTTGGGCAGCACCAGAGGGGGGCTGACTGGCTGCTGGAATTTTCTACAGCCATCGCCGAAGGTGGCTGAGGAAGGGAGGAGTAAGGGTTATCGCAGATGGGAGGGCGGGTCAAGGACCTTTAGGTCTCTGCTGGCCCTTGGGACTCGGCTTGCTTTGTCGCTGCACAACCTCCTCAGACGCCTGCTTGGCCGTGCCAGGTCTGCCTGAGTGCCGCATCGGCCTCTCAGCAGGCAGGTTTACGGCTGCACAAGCAGCCCACCGTCGCCACCATGTAACTGCTGGTTCTTCCCCCCCCTCAAACTAGGAGGCCAAAGAATTGCATGTTTAAGTTTCTTGAATAACATGGTTTTCAGTGTACTGTGTTTTGAGGTGTGTGAGATACACACATGCACACAACCTTAAAATCAAATTAAAAAAAATCACAGCTTTTTCCTTAAAGAAGGATATGAAAATTCAGATTTGAAACCTGAAAACAAAACAACACTCCCCCCCAAACCCTCTCCTTCAAACTATCAGTTCGGTGTGATTTTTTTGATTTATTTTGGGTTGTGTGTGAGGTAACAAACACACACTGAAATTAACTTCTGCAGCATTTTCTTCTAACCAGGAACTAGAAATTTCAGGTTATGGTTTTTTTAAATTAAGTTAAATTCTAGAATCTAGTGGCTTCCTTTTTAATTAACCTGAGTTTTATTATTTACAAATTGCTTCCTTTTAATTATTTTACTCATGTTCTTAATATGGCCTGCGTGTATCTTTTAAGCTTTTATTTATAATTTTTCAAGCATACAGAAAAGTATGTAAAATGTATCTATAATATCACCCCATCTACATCAGCAGACTTAATAATCAGTAACACTTGGCCTCATTTGTTTCATTTATGGGGGGTTAAGTATGCAAAATAAGTGGCATTTTAATATTTTACTACTAAACATTTCAGTAGCTATCTCTAATAAAATTGACAAATTTGATTAATTAGAATTAGCTTCACCAATAATTTCTTAATATCACCTAAAACCCAGTCCCTATTCAAATTTAATAGCTTTGATTTTGTCTGATTTGCTACATGGTTTTGAAATTCGCAATTCAGAAATGAGTGTCAAATTTTCTATGAGTCAGATATGCAGTGGAAAATGCTGCAGAAGTTACTGGATAAAGTTTCAAATAATTGTGTTAGATGTGGCCTCCCCCCCGCCAAATGCTTTCAGCACTTTTCCAACTTCCAGAAAAGTTGAAGAAATTATACCCTCTACTTTGTCACGTTAACATCTTGCCATATTTGATTTTATGTTGTGTTGTGTGTGTGTGGAAGTTTCTGGCGAAGCAACTGTAAGCTGACTGAAGATGTAACACTTCACCCCTAAACGCTCGAGAAAAATTTGACATGCCATGTGTCTTTTTAATGCACACAATTAAAAATATTAATGTGCTTTTTTAAAAATTATAACTTCAGCAAACCATTTTTGTTTAATTGGGAATTCTATTTTTTACATAGTCTGAATTGACTACAAGGATATTTTAAATGAGCTGAGTGCTTATAATCTGAGAAAAATTTCAAATAGACTGATATCAGTATGTAACATTTTAAATGGTGAAACATACAGAAAATATTTTTCTAAGGTTCTGACTTAGATATGTACAGTTTGATTCAGAAATGTATTTTCCAGAAATTGCCCGAGTTAGCTAAATAGACCTATACCTTTTTTGACATATCTAATTTTCCAAATTGTACACGTTAGCTTCCGTGTTTAATTATCTGACTTAGCTTACACACACATATTTTAATTGCCTGACTTAGAAAACCATTTGAAAGATCGGTCTGACTTAGAAATGCACTTTTAAAAAGCTGCCCGGCTCAGACGCCAGGGTTTTAAACTGTCTGACTTAATGATTAATAATAATGATAATAAAAGTCTCCCGTCACCCAACAGTTCAGGGTGTTTTGAACTTTACACTATTAAAAATTTAAAAGCAAACAACGTTGTTTCAATAAATTAAAACGGATACCTTAGAAACATTAACCCGAGTTTTAGTTCTGTTGTTTTCTTCCCCCCTCATCAGGTAGCATAAAATCAAGCCATTTGAGGAATATGCAATTTTTGCGCCTTATTTGATAAACCTAAAGTTCCACTGAGGAATTTTATTCATTCAATTTCTACTCTCTAATTCTCGGCTTATTTCAGAGCCTTCTCTTCAAAAAAAATCGGCCCTGGAATTACCCCGTTTCCATTCACACGTATTTCAGTACAATACCATTTCTTTCAATTCACAAATGCAAAGACGACCTCAAATTCTTAAGTAAATAAAAACCTCAACATACTCCGTCCCTGTTTTCTATGCTTTCTGGCCTGAATTTGCTCGATTTTATTCCTGAAACTGTTCACGCGGGTTGAAACAGGCTTCCTACAGGAGCAATATGGCCAAAGACATTTTCCACTTGTGAGTTACAAAAAGGAAAAGCTGTCTTTCTCAATCATCGAGACACATGGCATGATTTTTCGGAAGCATTTAGTAAGGTCATAAAGGAAAAAAATTAAAAAGCAGTACAGTCCCTAAGAGGTGAAAGAAGCGAGAGGTCCCCCGCGCTGTATATTTCAAGCACAATCCGCAAGTGTCTGCTTTGGGGGTGACTTTCTTTCCTTCGGCCTCCAAGGCTGCTTCTATTCAAACCTGGCCTGTCTTCAGCCAGCAGCCCCCCACCCCCACGACAAACTAGTCTCCTAACTTCACTTTTCAATTTAAGATCTTCGGGGCTAATCGCGGTCCTGCACGGGCCATGCGGAGGGTGCCCTGATTTATCAGAGCAAGAAGAGCAAGAAAGAGCAAGACACTGAAGCTCGGAAAGGGAAAGCAGACCTCATCAGAAACAAACAACAAAAAAGCCCCTCAGCAACCTCCCCAGACCCTCCCTCTAAAAGACTGCGCGCTGGGCTAAAGAAAGGTTCAGGTTAATTACATCAAAAGACATGGGCTATTTTGAAGGTTAATTTTCGCATACTATACACGTTTTTTTTGTTTTGTTTTGTTTTTTTTTAAAAGTTCGAATGGAGGGAGAAGCTGAATTTCCTGCCTGGGAAATGGGAAACGAAGAACCTAGCACCTTACAGTCTCCCCAACAGGAGCCCCCAGGAAAAACAGCGAGGCGATTATGCACAGGGAACAGGGCGCCACGCAGGGCCGCGAGGCCGTTAAAAGAAAAGGGCGAAACAACAACAACAACACAGGCACACACACTCCCCGACTGCTTCCTCATTTGGGGGGAGGGTGTCGTTCATTTGCAAAGATTTGGGGCTCGGCGATCCAGCCACCCAAAGTGAGGCTCAGTATGGGCGGGGGGGGGGGGGGGGGGGGGGGGGGGGGGGGGGGGGGGGGGGGGGGGGGGGGGGGGGGGGGGGGTGGGAGGAGGAGGGATGCGGAAGTGAGGAGAGAGGGCAAGGCAGAGGTGGAGCAGGGGCCTAAAACTGTTTTTTTTTTTTTCCTCTTTCCCATCCAGGGTTATACGTGTCCCGGCCCCTCGCCCAGAGACCTTCCATTTCCGATTATTCTTAGTCTTATTACTCTTCTTCTTCTTTTCTTTCTTTTTTTTTTTTTTAAACAGAGAGACAGACAGAGACAGACAGACAGGCAGAGCCGCAGTGCACACGGTGCGTGTGTCGGAGAGGCCGCCCGGAGACTCACCGCAGCAATGCTACGTGAATGCGGAGGGCTGGAGGTGGTGTGACTACTCACTTGCTCGGCTAACAGCTGCCGGTTTTGGATGGAATTATTCCGCAACAACAAGAAAGCGTCGGTTAAACGCCTGGTGGCCATGGCTCACCCTTTGTGACCCCCCTCTCAGGGGCCCCCCGCCCACTCGGCACACTCCTGGTTGGTTCACTTTTCTTGCTCTCGGCCTGGCCGCCTCGGGCCCACCCTTCACACAGCCCAGTCTGGACAAGGCCTGGAGCCAGGCGGGAGCGGCTTTGCGCTTCACCAAGGCGCGGAGACCCCTCCCCAAATACCCGCCTAGGCTTTCCAATTGTCTGACTCCCCCTACTCAAGGCCTGCCTTCGATCTCTAAGCACTTAAATCCCCCCAATCCTTGCGGCGCTGGCCAACGTCCCAGAGACCCCACCCCAATCCAACCTCGGATCTACAAGCGTCTCACTCGCCAATCCGGCTGTGGACTGGGAGGCCCTGAAGCCCCCTACCCCCCTTAGTCTCGGAGACCCCCCGAAGGGGCTATGCCCCTGCCCCTAACTTGGCTCACACGCGTCCAGGCCGGGCCCTGAGGCCTGCCTGTGACTCAGTTTCCCCACCAGGGGCCTGGCCTCAGCCTCCTTGGGACGAGCCCAGGCAGGGCCTGGGCCCTGAACTCCAGGGCGCCTGGTGCTCCCTCCTTGGGCCTCGTGTGGGCCTGCTGAGGCCCGGGCCCGACCTCCTGACCCCTTCCCTCTCTGGGCGGCCTGGTCCTCCACTGCCACAGCGGCCTGCCGGCCTCCAGGAGGGCAGCAGGGCCTGCCTCCCCGGCCTCCTCACTCCTCTTCTCCGGCTCCCTCCATCCCCGGATCTGACTGCAGCTCAGCCCCGGGCCATTTCCGTGCTGTGGTCCCGGGTTCTGGCGTCCCCCCTGGCCCTCTTCCTGTCCGTCCCTCGCGAGTGCCCCCCTGCGACGTTCGCAAGGCTTGCTCGCAACGTTCCGGGCGCGGGAGATCCCTGCCCTCCCCCCCCCCCCTGCCCCAGGGCGCGGGAGCGCTCCGCCCTCTCCCGGGGTGCTCCCGGGGCCGCCGGCTCTCCCCCTCTCGCACCGGGCCCCGGGCTCGGGGAGCGCGCCAGGGGTCGGGCCCGGGCCTGGGGAGCGTGGCCCCCCGGCTGCAGAGCACCGCCAGGGGCCTGGGCGCGCGCGTTAGAGTGGAGTCGAGCGGCAGGCAAATTTGGGCCCCAACACAGGCGAAGTTTGAGGCGCGCGTGGAGTTGGGGCGGGAGAGGAAAAGTTGGAGACGACTGCCTCTGGAGGCCGAGCACGCTCCACTGCAGGCGGCGGCTCCAGCTCGCTTGTTTTCTTTTCTTTTTATTTTTTTTCAATTCTGGAAAAAAAAAAAAAAAGATGTATCCGAAAAACAACCAGGAGGGAGGAAAAAAAAAAAAAAAACCGCCAAGCCGGAGCTGCAGGCCGCCCGGGGCCGCGCCGCCCTCCGCAGTCGGGGGGTCGTGGGGGGCGCCCACCCTCCCCGGCCTCCGCTTTCTGTAGGGGGCACTGCAGGGTTGTGGATTCTCAAGTGGGAAAGTTCCCCCAAACTTTGACGGCCCCCCACCCTCCGCCCCCGAGCGCCGCGTCCCTGCGCGAAAGGGCCCGGGCCGAGCGCTGGGCCTGCCCGGCGCCCCACGGCCGCCCCGACGGCCTCCCCGCGCGCCCGGCTTTGGCGCCATCGGGCCCGGGCCCGGGGCAGGGCTGTGGCTGGGGGGGACCCGGGGCTGGAGGGTATTCGGGCACGGCTCTGCGGGGTACCGAGAGGCCCGAGCCCCGCCGGGCGTGTGACCCGGGGCCGAGGCCCGAGCCGGGCGCCGTGGGAGGGGGTGTCCTCCACCGCGGGAAACCGCCCGAGACCCGGGCCCACCCGCCTGCACCCGCTCGCGCGTCGCCCCAACTTTGCACACGCGTGTGCGTGTGCGTGTGTGTGTGTGTGGCGAGCGTCTCCGCGTGCCGAGCGCGGCGGGAAGCGGAGGCCGGGCGGGCTCCCCGGCAGCGGCGCCGAGCCGGCCGCTCGGCCCAGACCAGCCGCCCTCCCGCCCGCCGGGAGCGTCCGCGGGGTCCCGGCCGGGACGCCCCCCACGCCCTCCTCCCCCTCTAAAGGACGACGTTTCTACCCGTCGCTCGTGAAACTAAGCATGAACGTCAAAAATACCTCTGGGAACTAGAAAAATGCATCAAAGCGAAGGAAGCGAGGGCGCCGGGGAACCGGGCGCGGACGGGGCTGCGGCTCCGCCGGGTGACGGCGGGGGGCGCCGACAAGGGGCGCCCGCCCGCGGACCCCGCGACCCTGCACGCCGCGCGGCGACACTCAGAGCGCGGCCCGCCCTGCCCGAGCCGAGGCGGGAGGGGGTCACCGACCCTGACTTAGCTCGTGCGGGGGACATTCGGGGAGCCGGGGCGCGCCCCGAAAATTATTTGCACGTTCGGTCCCCTGCCACCCCCCAGCGATGTGACACCCCCCGTCCCCCCTGCGCACGGTCAAGAGGTCAAGATCTCTGCCCCCTCCGAGAGAAGACACGTTGTGAATAACAACCCAGCCGGTCTTTCGCTAGGAACATCAGATTGGAAACGTGGTCCGCGCTCTGTTCCCCTCTCCCTCTCTCTCTCTCTCTCTCTCTCTCTCTCTCTCTCTCTCTCTCTCTCTCTCTCTCTCTCGCACACTCGGCACCTTGCAAAGCAGGCCCTTGTTTACTTCAGCCGCTCCCTCCCGGGCTGGAGCCCCGGCTTCCTCCTGGCAGGGCCCCTGTTTTATTCATCTTTGTACCCACTGCCAGGGCACCTGTCTGGGAGAGGCCCCGGATCAATGTTTATTAAATATGCGTATGAATGAATGAGAGCCCCGCGTTTTAGTCCCCAAACTGTCTGACCTTCGTGGAGTGACTTTAAGCCTTTAGAGCCCTTATCTGTTAAGAAAGAGTGGGGGGGGGGGGACGTGGGGCTTTAGTAATCCTTGTAATCGGTGCCCTGTCTGCCTCTCTGGGGCTATTGTTAAGATCAAGCAAGATAGGTGAAAACCTCTGTAAACCATCAGATGCTGAGCAAATATTATATAGGATGGTTATTCATTCATCCCCTTGGCTGGGGAAGCTTCTAACCAAGTAATTCCTGGGCTTGGTTTTCAGCCGATGGTGGTCGCCCCTCCTGGTCAGTCTTCAATATTTATTGCGGGACAATCTCGTTCTTACGTTTAGGAAATCAATCAGGCTTCCATTTCTTTGAGAGAAACGAACAGTGCTCGCACACATAAATAATGGAAGGAAAATCCTCGTATTCCCAAAACGGCCCCCCAAGCCGCCCGAGAGCCCCACCGCAGGGGATCGCGAAGAATCCAGGAGACTGGCGAAGGCAGCCTTGGCAGCTCTCAGCCAGCCGCAGCCAGGCCTGGGGTTGTGTGCGTGAAACAGGGTTAAGTGAGAAGAAGAGGGCCCGGGAGGGGATGGGCACACTGGCTGGGATCGCGTCCATGTACGCCTCGACCCATACTGGGGCAGGGGGGGGGGGAGGATGTAAATCGTTATATTTGAATGTTCCTTGGCTGTTTAATTTTCCTGTCAAGTGGCTTAAGCCTGATTTTTTTTTTTTTAAGCATTCCCTCATGGCCAAGTATGTGTTTCCTTGCAATTGAAATCTGGGTTGATGGTTTTATATTTTAAAAGCTTTCATTGTGACTCATTCTTGGCCTGGGATAGGATTCTGTAATACTCCCCAAGCTCAAAGAGCCTGGGTGTCCTGTTTCTTGGGCCCCGTTCATACCCACTTTCTAACATTTTGCCAATGGATCCAAGAAGTCACTTTTGGAGACAAGTGTTTTATTGTGCTCCTGTCATCTTCATCAGGGCGAAAGGGAACCGTAAACGTGGAATTTCCCGGCTGAAGCCAGACGGCCGCAGGGGCGGGAGAAGGTTTTCAAGCGCCGACAAGTTCGCGGTGGGGCAGTGGGGGCCAGTGGTGCGGGACCGGCGCTCTTCGGTGGAGGAGTGTGGCGGAGGCCGGGCTGGCCAGGCCCTCGTGGGGCCCCCGCACCCAGCAAGTGCTCCGCAGCTGGGCGGTCGCCTCGCTGACACACGGAAGGCTTGGCTCCCGCGGCTCTGCTCTCCCCGGAAGGCAGCGTCTCCAAGGAGCAGGGCGTCGCGGTGGGAACTGGGCGCTTCCAAGCACGTTTTCAAGATTTCTGTTCTGTGGTTCGGGAATCCAGACGTGTCTGCGATGGACTGTCATGGTCGAGACTGTTTAAACAGCCTCACGTGGACGCCGTTTAATTTCGACCCTTTTAGCGTCCATCGAAAGACAGATGGTCATTTTTTTTTTTAGCAAGAGGAACAGCAAAAGTCTGATAAATATCATATTGGCACAGCTCTGACGTGACAGGCCGATTCTGGCCAGGTTTCGGAAACAGAACTTTATGTTCCGTCTCCCCAAATAGCTCCTTCAAACCTTGAGTGGTTCCACCCTCGGAGAACTTCCCCTAGCTCCGTCTTCAGCCACGACGCCGCTCCCAAGCGGAATAACTCCAGAGAGAGGCAACGGTTCTGTTTTGTCCACACTCCGTTTTGCCAGGGTTTTCTAGCAGACAGTTCCGTTCAGTGCGCATTTCTACGAACCTCGCAGTGGCTGGATCCGGCTCTTGCCAGGCGCGGCCGAAAGGGGTGAAACACAGCAAAACCCTTGCCTTCAAGGCATTTGCCATGTGTGCCGACTCCGCCCGTGCCCCGGTTCTTGCAGCCAGCCTCTCTCTTCCCCTCCATCCACCCTCCACACTGCGGCCACGGTGACCTTTCCAAAGCGCAAACCTCATCATGTCACAGCCTGATTGAGGCCCTAAAACAGCTCCCTCCGGCCCACACCAGCGACGCTCAGCAGAAAACAGGTGCTCTCTAAGCCAGGCCCTCACTAATAGTAACTAATGACGGTCTTTTCATGGTTGGCAGAAAAAAAAAAGAATTAAGTTAATTGATGGAATAGTCCCCGTTCCAGGTGTTACTTCCCTCACTTTTCTTCAGCCTTTGGTCCCCGCTGTTCCTTGGCTGTGTCATGCTGCCAGACTGTATCTGGTTGGTCCGGAATCATGGGTTTCATTCTTCTTTTTTTCACATGTCAGTATTTCCTGGTGTTCTGCCTGTAGCTGCTGTGCTTTCTCAACACGGTGGAGCGGCCACTGGGACGGAGGCCCGGCCTTCGAGGCCCTTCTCACCAGGCCCACCCTCCGGTGCCTAGATTTCAAGGCTTCCCCTCGGCCCGGCTAACTCTTCCTTCAAGATTTAGTCCCATCTGTTGCCGGGCAGAGCAGATGTTTGGGGCATCGATGAAAACACGGATGGATGGAAAGACGAGACTAAACATATTGAGAACCCAAGAATGCCACGCGGTCAGTACCCTACGTGGGCAGCAGGGACAGAGAGTCCCGTGACCCCGTCTCCCCCGTCACTTGCTGTGACTTCAGCCACACTGACCTTCTTGCTCTTCCTCAAGCCTTGGCACGGGCTGGCCCCTCCCACCCAGGCTCCTCGTGTGACTTGGCTCCTTCTCACGCTTCAGGTCTCAGACCACCCCGTACCAAGGAGCCCTCCGACCTTGCCCATGCCCTTGGGAAAGGACTGTCCTCTCCCAGGGCCCTGGGCCCATCGCACCATGGGCCCACGGTCAGTCAACTTCGAGACTCAATCAACACCTAACCTCCTGGCTTTTGGTCTTTAAGGACAAGACAGAGACCTCTCTGGCCGCAGCTCACGTCGGCAGGACGTGTCTTCTGCACTTTTTTTTTTTCCAGGATGATGTTGACACGCATGTACTCAAATAAATCAACCTTCCCATCTGAACCATCTCCGCTGGCAGGAACAATAAGTCGATGTGCCAAGTCGGGGTTGACCTGCGGGACTCAACCCTTGAAAAACATAAAAGAAATCATTGTGTTTTCACGGTGACAGGTATTGAGACACGGCGGGCTCATCCATTTCTAGTTTTTTCCCATGGCCATAGCCACTGGCCTGTTTGTGGTAGGCTGGGTGCTGGGCGAGCGAGCACAGAGCTGGGCTGTAAGTCCTCTCCAGCTGCCATCCTTGTGGCATAGCTTTGTACGGGTCAGGACTCCTGGGGTTGCATGTGACAGAACCCAAATCAGATTGGCTTAAGCTTAAAAGCAAATATGGTGGCCCAGATAACTTAAAAAACAACAACGAAAACAACCTCAGCAAAGCTAGATCCACAGGGTGCATGATAGCAACAACAGTCTCTCTCTCTCTCTCTCTCTCTCTCTCTCTCTCTCTCTCAGCCCTTCCTTCCTCTGTGTTGGTTTCATGCTGAGGCTAGCTCTCCCCAAGAGGTAGCAAACTGAGATCTCGAAGCTCTGCCCTGCTGTCTCCCAGCATAGCAACCCCATAGGAAGGACACTTCTTGTCCCTAATGAGTCAGCAGAAGTTCTAGAATTAACTCTCATTGACCTGTCCTGAGTCACAGGCTTATCTCTAGCCCCTAAACCCTCAACTGAGGCCAGAAAGCAGCGATCATCTGATCGGGCAGGCCCGGCTCACGTGACCGCATCCGGACTCAGGAAGGTGAGGATGTCGGCGTCACGGCCGTCCAAACAAAACGCAGTACAGATTTGCCTTTTCTGAGCTCGGTGCGTGGGACCCGAGAAAAGGGACATGGGGCGCTCAGATGCAACAGATTTCTGCCTTAGGCCAGCTTTCTGTCCTGCTCTGTGCCCTTTAAGCATCACCGTCTGCGTTTCCTTGAAACTCACTCCTCTGGCTTCCAGAACTTGGGCCCTGACTGGTCCTCTGCTTTCACGATCTCTCCGTCCCCCAGCCCCATGATGTTGACTTGTCCCCAGTCTTTTGTCCTTGATTTTCTTTTCTTGTTTTTTTTTTTTTTAGCTCATTTTTTATTTTATTTATTTTTTTGAAAGAGAGAGAGCCTGTGAGCGAGCAGGGGAGGGACAAAGGGAGAGAGAGAGAATCCCAAGCAGGCTCTACACTCAGCATGAAGCCCAACACGGGGCTCGCCCGATCCCACGACCCTGGGATCATGACCTGAGCCAAAATCAGGAGTTGGATGCCCAACCGACTGAGCCACCCGGGCACCCTGTCCTTGCTGGTCTTGTCCTGTCCACCTGCCTGTGGTTTCAGGTGCCACCTGCCCCCAGGCTCTCCCCACAGACGCCGCCCTCTGCGCTCGCCTCTCATTCTGAGCGCTCCGTTCCTGCTGCACAAAGCTGCCGGGACGTCCTACACCGGCCACACGGGTCCCCGGTACCCTCTTATTTTTCTCTCCAAAGTTCGGGAACACACCTGGTTAAATGTTTGCGTTGGCTCTACTAGATGCGACTTCACTCTTCTCCCCGATGGCATCGACGGCCTGCTTCGTGTCTTTTTGATGGAAATAAAGGCTGATTGAGTCGGACTCGTGTCGGGTTATCTCTGGAAATACGACTGGACGTGGGGTCTGGGGGAAGCTCCTTCGATTCTCTCTGGGCGCCCCATTTCTCACGAGGAGTCGGGGAAGCGGGATGCATGTTACGCACACCTCCCGAAGGAGGGACGTTCTCAGGTCCGTGGAGACCGCAGAGCGGTACGCCCTGGTGTACCTGCGGGTCGCCGGTGCGGAAAGCCCGATCCAAGCCGGGTGGGGAAGGGCAGGGGGGTCTAGAGCGAAGCCGAGTGCCCACAGACCCCTCCGGGTGGGTGGTATCTCCTACTGCAAAGGCTCTCGGGGGATCAGGATGTTTAGTGCCTCTTTGTTGCCCCGAGGCCCATTGCCAGCATCCCTGTTAAGATCGCAGTTAATCAGTGAAGGGGCCAATTGCTTTCCCAGTGCGGAAGAACCGAACAACTACCATGAGCCTAGCATTGTGGGAGATGCTGTCTGTGTGACACACTCTGCTCTCAAAGAACTCACCGCCTAGCTGGGGACACAAAGCCAACAGACGGGAAACAATTAGTGAGCAATGGAGCTTGAAAAAATATGCCAAAGTGACTATAAAGGCAGCAGCGGCTCGGAAAAGGGAGAGATTGATAATTTCAGTGGAAGCCTCCTTCACGAAGGAGGTAGAGGGAGACCCAGGCCTTGAAGGACCGGGAGGGGCTGCAGAAGCGGAAGGGCATGGCACAAAGGGGAGCCTGCCTGAGACGGGGGAACCCTGGGTGGTGAGAGGGGAGGGCGCACACCTAAACCGTGGCAGAGCGAGGTCTGGAGGGCCCCGGAAGTCAGGGCTTTAATTTTGATGTGTATTCAGTTCCCAGGTGTTCACCGTGCGCCTGCTGGGCGTTGGCCACTGAGAACGGTGCTGAGGACTCAGGAATGGGCAGAAGATGAGAGGAGAGTCAGACACAGGAATGTCTCAGGGTAAGGGCTCCTACGGAGGGACGCACCAGGCGCTTGGAGACAGAGAGCGAGCAGGGGAGGGGCAGAGAGAGAGGGAGACGCAGAATCCGAAGCAGGCTCCAGGCTCCGAGTTGTCAGCCCCGAACTCATGCACTGTGAGATCATGACCTGAGCCGAGGTCAGAGGCTTAACCAACTGAGCCCCCCAGGCGCCCCCAGCTCAGTAAAGATTTAAGCAGGCTTCTTGGAGGGTTTCTCGTGGAGCGCCACACATGGGCAGGATGTCGAAGAGGCAGAGGCATGATCCGAGCATGTCCAAAGATGCTCACTGCAATGTTGTTTATTAGAGCAAAACCACGGAATCGATCTGAACTTCCAACAAAAAGTGACCAGTTAAACAAATCACGGTCCATCCAGAAAGAATCGCATGAAGCAGTTAACAAAAAGAAAGAAGCTCAGTATATATTGAGTTGGAAAGGTCTTCAAGATATAGTGTTAAGAAAAAAAAAATTGCAGGGGCGCCTGGGTGGCTCAGTTGGTTGAGCATCAGACTTTTGATTTTGGCTCAGGTGGTGACCTCACGGTTCATGATATTGAGCCCTGAGTTGGCCCCGTGCTGAGTGTGGAGCCTGCTTGGGATCCTGGCTCTCCTTCTCTCTCTGCCCCTCCCCACCTTATTATAAATAAATAAATATTTATTTTTTAAAAATAAATAAACTTCAAAAAAGAAAGAAAAAAATTGCAAGATCCAGAAAAAATATGTATCGTTTGCCATCTTCTATGTGAGAAACATGGAAATTTCATTGGCAGGTGACTGGGTTATCTCTGGAAAGAGACCCAGGAAACACGGAATGCTGGATGGTTCCCAGGGAGGGGAAGGGAGAAGAAGACAGAGAGGAAGGCTGTCCGTGACTCAGGCTTGGCGAGAAGTGACTCCACAAGGAGACGGCGCTTGAAGCTGGAGTCTTAAAAGGTGCTGCAGACGACTCGGGCGGATGGTGGAGGGACAGCGTTCTGAGTGGAGCGGGCAGCCCGCGGTGTTTACGGACCGCGGGGGAGGGCTGGGGGGAAGTTCTCTTGGGATAGGCAGCTGCGGGGTCAGCAAAGCCCGGACCCCACGGAGAATGAGGTGCTGGGCTGAGTTCGTGCTCAGTTGGGATCACTCACTCAGCGGACATCACTCAGGTCAGCGTCACGTGGGCCTGGCAGGATGACCTTCGAGCGTGTGAACTTGTGGTCGGTGTCTGCCCGTGCTGCTGGACCAGGATACCCCAGACCGGGGGCTCATAAACCCCAGGCGGCTATTCCTCACAGTCCCGGGGCCCGGCGCTCCAAGCTCCAGTGGCCTGCATGGTCACGTTCTGGTGGCCGACGCCAGGGAGCTCTGCGGAGTCTCTTTTGTGAGGAAGGGCGCTGAGGCCGCACATGAGGGCTCCACCCTCACGACCCCATCTCCTCTCAAAGGCCCCACCTCCTAACGCCCGTCCCTTTGGGGGGTTCGGATTTCAACAAGCGGATCTGTGGGGGCGGGGCGCACAGCCGTCCAGACCCCCCCCCCCCCGCCAGGACGTGGCCATGCCAATTACATTTCCCGGAATGTCCTGCCTTGCTTGTGGCCAGGGAGTAGGGGCGACGGGGAGACTCCAGCAAGATTTGGAAGGTGCCGTTCCCAACTTGGGGTAAAACAATAGACCCACCAAGGTGGTGCCTTCCCACGGTCTCTTTTCTAGGAGGAGGAAGCAGAGGAGCAGCAGAAGAATAAGAGACTGAGAAGTGCCAGCAGAAAACTAAAGGGGAGGGGGCGGCTGTAAACCGGGATATTTCAGGAGGGCCTCGCGGAACACGTGGCGTTGATCAGCGCCCGGAAGGGTGCAGGACCCGCCGTGTAGCCCGCACTCACCCTGAGGGACGTCGCGGTCCCAGGCCCGGAGGCGGGACGAGCCAGGTGTTCCAGGCACAGGAAGGAGATGGGTATCGGCAGGTAGCACGCAGGGCGAGATCAGACCCGCAGGGCTCCTTGACCTTGGAAGTCAAAGTCAGGAGACCGGATTTTACGCTAAGAGCACCCTGGGGTCAAGGCCTCTTTCAACGCTGGCCAAGTAAAAGCCCACGTGTAACTTTTGGAAGGGTGGGGAAGAGACACGGGTTTGGTGTGTGGGGGGTGGGGGGAGGGAGGGGCAATTTCACACCGTGGTCTCTGTCTTCGGCTGACCTGCAGTCCTTCCCACCCGGCTGCCTTCTGGTTTCCCCAGAATCCCGTCTTTCCAAGGAAGTCAGACTTCCCCCCGCTGAGGAGTTCTTTCCAGGACCCCGGAGAAAAGCGGGGTGTGAAGCTAAATAACTCGTGCGGTTTTAGGCGTCGCTTCTCCGGGGCGCCGTTGGCCGCGTCGCATCTCCATGCGACGGAATTTCCTACCCTGTTGGGCCCGGAACGGAGGAAGACAAGATGGAGGACGCGGTGGCGGGAGGTTGGCCTGGGAGCGGCCGACTCCGGGGAAGCCGGCGGAGGGAGCGCCTCTTCCGACGTGACAGATGGCAGCCATCTTCCCAAGGGGTCGCTGGTCAGCCTCGCGCGCTCTGGCTCCTGTCCCAAGCCTCCTGGCCGCAACGTTTCTAATTGATTTAGGAATAACGAACGTATTGGATGGACGCCCAGAGACCACGCAGGCCAGAGAAGCGAAGCCGTTTGGCCGAGGCCACACAGCTGCCCAGGGCCAGTGTTGGCCTCGAACTCAGTTCGACTCCCAGAGCAGCCCTTCGGAGCCCTATCCTGTCCCTCAGAGAAGAGTTAGTGCCTTCCCAGAGTCCTCCACCAAGACCAGCATCTCCTGTGTGTGGCTCTCGGGGGTGACGGGTGCCGTTTCTCACTTTGGAGATGAGGTGCCACCGCTTATCTGGTTCAGAAGCAAGGGCTGGGGCAAGGCGTGCTGGCAGGGAGCCATTTACATGCTGTGACAAGGGCTCAGACCCTCCTGCCCAGCCACACACACTTAGAACACATCCAACTCTTCTCGGAACCACCTGGTGCCCCGTGCATCTTCCACTAATGTTGGGTGGATGGGTCAGTGGGCGACCGACCACCTGGTGGGAGTACTGGCCGTACTCACTTGTCTCCCGTCATTTAAAGACCTAAAACTCCACCTCCAGGAAGCCTTCCTGGATTGATGGAAGAATGAATGGATTCCTTGGCCTTGGCTAGCATTTCCAGACTCACTGGGCGTTCCAGGAAAGGTCCCAGAACTGAGTCCCGATGGCCCGACTTAGGCCACACAACCCAATTAGTTGCTCTCAACAGGGGAGCGAGGCTCCACCTGGCCCAGCCTGGTTCACCTACTCGGGAGAGAGCCAGAGGCGGGCCTGCTGCCCCAGCACACGGACCGAGGCCGAGGGGTGCTTTCCCGAAGAGAATCACAGTTTGCCATCAGAAGAAGGGAGGTGGATGCCGGGGCGGGCAAGGAGCGGAGAGCCCCACAGACTAGAAACAAGGATTTCCTCATCTCCCTCCCGGAGCCACAGAGAGCTGTGGAGACCCAACTCGTTTCTCTATTGTGCTAGAGCAGAGGAAGGGCTTCGTAAATGTTTGTCGAGTGAGTGAAAGAATAAACGAACAGCAAACGAAGGAATGAACCTCCTGAGAGCAAAGGGTGTCCTCGCCATGGGAATAAAGTGGGGCCCGGACCAGAGCCCCAGGGAAGGGCCCGGGCCCCTCGCTCAGCAGGGCCTGGCCCCCCGAGAGAGTCCCGGTCGCCCAGGCCGTGTGGGGAGCGCGTGTAGGGCTACGGAGGCCGGGCCGCGTCCCTGCCAAAGGCACTCGGGCCTGAAGCTCGACACGCTGGCAAGCTGGCGGCAGGTCTGTGGGCTTAGGGTGCAGTGTGGTGTGAAATGAGGGGGTCTCTCCTCAAACGCCTCCGCCTTGGCCAGTGGCCCTGGTCGCGAAGGAACCTTCAAGGCAGCAGATGGATCCGGAGTGACAGGAGAGAGCCCCGGGCGTGACAACGGCCTCGCTGCTTGAGAGCGGGGCCCAGACGGGAGAATCGTTGATGGGCAATTTTTCCTGAGCCAGGGGCCGGGCTGTACCACGTCCCCGGGAGACGATGGGGCGGCGTGGCCTCCGCTGAGGCTGGCCGGGACGGCGTGGGCCCCTCCGGGCCCCTGACAGCGATGCCGGGCAGACGTGACAGTGACCCAACCTGTAATTCTTTAGTTTCCAGCTAAGGAAGTTCCGACCGACGACCTCGACCATTTACCCTGTGGAAAGGGGAGGGGCGGGGCCGAGAGCATTTGAAGGCCAAACGAGGGGCACGCTTTTCACGCAAATAATGTGCCTGAGACCCCCTGCAGAGGGAGAGCCTTTCTCATTGCTCCCCGATCTTTTCAAATGAGAGGCGCATGAAGGGTCGTCCAATTTGGAGGCCCCCCCCCAAAGGGCCTCCTGGAAAAGGAACACCCCAGGCTCTCAGCCGAGGGCCTCCTCCAGGAGGAGGTAACAGAGAAGGTCTTGGAAGAGTGCCGCCTGGACAAGGAACGGCGGGAGGGCGGGAGCACGGCTGAGGCATTCAGGAAGAAGCAGGGGAGGGGGGAGCACGGGGAAGGAACACGGCGGGGACCAGGTGATGCAGAGCCTACGAGACTGTGGGGAGGACCGTGCATTTGGCTGAGTCTAACAGGCTGTCGGCGACTCCTGGGGTCCTCCCGCGGTGGGCAGGCTCGGCGCCCCCGAGGGCTGAGGTGAGCGGCCCTTCCTCTGGACGGAAGTGTTCCTTCAGGCCTCCCAAGCTGCACCCCCACGGAGAAGGTTCTGAGCGGGGTCAGGGCGGCCCCCTCCCTGTGGGCGCCCGCCCTTGCTACCCCCTGGAAAATGAGGACGCCGAGGCCCTTCTCCCGGGATTCCTGTGACGGGGGGGAGTCAACGCCAACAACGTTTCCTTCTTTCTGACCCTTCGGGCCTCAACCGCCATGTTCTCCAGTTGGCTTAACTCTTTTTCCTCTGGTGGAAAAGGCTGAGGGAATGCTTCTGGCACTCTCTCTCTCTCTCTCTCTCTCTCTCTCTCCTCTCAGGGGCCACCACGCCCTGGGCTGTAGATGGTGGCCGTGTGGCCGATAACCGTCTTGACCTGACGGCGACTCAAGGGCCGGATCAGGCACGTGGACACTGTGAGGAACCTGGGAGACACGTTGGCCCAAGACTGGGGTGAGGCGGCCCCTTGCTGGGACCCAAGTACATCATCGACCAGGACGCCTCTCCCTCGGTTTCCGGAAGGGCTGTCACCCTCTCTGAATGCTCAGAAGGCAACAGGGATGCAGAGAAGCCTACAAGAGCCCCCTCCGCCCGACCCCGTGCCCTGCGTCCTACAGAAGTGTCCTCGAGTGCCAACCGCAGGGAGAGGGAGCGGCCTCTGTGGACCAACCAGTCCGCAGCTGGGGGCCCTGGCCCTACGTGCCTCCCCAGGCTGGTTGGGAATGGCCTGGCCTTTACTTTTCCTACACTCTCATTTTTAATTTTTTTTTTTTTTCTTCTGGTTCTTGGCTCTGGAAAAAGTGGAAGACCATATACAGGGACCAGACTGTTGCCGTCCTGGTCAGCGAGGAGGCGAGATTTCACAGTTTCTGTGAGAAAACACCGGCTGACACGTGGGCTCGTAAATCACGCCCACATTTCTGCATTTGTGGGCGTGGGTATACTCGGTATTTTTCCTTTTCTCAAGAAGAGAATTTAAGCTCCGGACTCTCCGACAAGGCCCCATTAAATAGGGCCTTTCTCCTGCCTGCTGAGGGCTGCTTTATAAGAGGGTTTATCAAACGGAACCCGAATCCCCCTCTCCCCTCCCGTGGGAGGGCGGGAGCCGCGCCCTCCGGGGCCTCCGAGGGGAGGCGAGCGGGGTTTCTTGGCACAAAGTTCATGAAATCAGAGAGAGCAAAGGTGCCTTCCTGAGCGGGGGCCGCGGCCTCTCGGAGAGCGCCAGGTGCTTCGCAGAGTAGGACCGACTCTCTGGGCCCGGGTTGGTGCGATGGTTGACCTCGGTCTTCAGCACGTCGGCCGAGCCTTTCTGGCAGCCAGACGCTCCTACCGCCGCCCTCTCTCGTCCCCTCTCCTCAGCCAGCCTGCATCGCCGGGCTCTAACAAGGCCGCTGAATAAACTATCGATCAAATAACAGATATTTTTAACATCTATCGTGTGCATGCCACTGGGTTAAGACCTAGAAGATGTAAGGGGCTTTGGGGAGGGGGAACGAGGGGCTCAGTTATGAACAATGGCAAAAAGGTGGCACGCGGGGCCCACCCACGCCTCCCGGGCTCCGAGCAGACATCGCTAATCGATCGCCGTGTGCGCAGCTCCCGGATTCTGCCTGACGCCGGGCCCCCCCGGGGGGATCCCCCTTGGGCAGGTCTATCACTACACAGCCTCTGGCATCACCTGCTTGACCAACCAGAGGGGTCACACCAATCCCCACCGGGATCGGTGGATTGACATGCCGTCCTGTCCTGCGTGTCTTGGGAGGATGAGAAGCCCACCCCTCGTAAAACAAAGCACCTCAAGAGGCAAAGACACAGGTCATGACAGCCAGGTGAGGCCACGGCAAGAGGGCTGGGCTTTCTGTGGTGTTGCCGCTCACCTCCACCAAGGCCACCCTGGAAGGCTTCCTGGAGGAGGTGACACGCCTGTGTGTGAGCTGTCTCACCTCTCCCAGGGAATTTGTCTTTGATTACACGGCAGGCCCGCACCCCTGCTCCTCGCTGGGGCCCACCGCTATCCAGCCGCCGCGGCCTCAGACACGTTCTGGAACTGGCCAGACCTTCCCCATTTTTCAGAGCTCTTCCCGGAATGCTCTCGCCCTAGCTCATCCCATGGCTGGCTCCTTCTCGACCCCCAGATCCCGGCTTGAGCGGCTCCTCCTCGGAGAAGCGCTTCGGCTGCGCTCCACTAGCAGGTCTGCCCGCGAGCCTTTATCTCAGCCCCTCGCCGCTTCCCCTGGCCGTGAGCCGGCCCCGCCCGCCCGCCACTGTGGCCTCCATGCCGAGGGGCAGGCATCTCATAGATTCTCAATAAACATTTGTCCAAAGAATGAAGCAGAAATAAAGCCCGGCTGGTTTTGCGTCCAAGTAGGACGCCATGGCGGACGTGACGGTGGACGCGCGAGGAGCCCAGCCCACATCGGGACGAAGTTCTGGGGGCCCTCGGCTGCTGTTTGGGATGTCCTCTGGGCCATCGTTTTCCCCAGTGTCACTGGCCAGCGGAGCCCCACACGGCCTGGAACAGTCGCCTCCGCGGAGGGGTCCAGCCTCCCCTTTGCAGCTTCCTTGCCGGCACCGGGCGCCGGGCTCCAGGGTCTCAGCTCTCGACAACCTTCTCCCAACGAGGCTCAACTTCAGACTCCTCCGGCTTCCATTAGTTTCGCGCGGCTGCTGTCACGTAGTGCCATAAACAACAGGGATTTGCTCTCTCCCGGTGCCGGAGGCCAGCTGTCTGGCATCAAGGTGAGGGGCGCGGGGGGGGGGTGGGGTGCTCAGTCGGTTGAGCATCTGACTTCAGATCAGGTCGTGACCTCGCAGTGCGTGGGTTCGAGCCCCACATCCAGCTCCACACCGACAGCTCGGAGCCTGGAGCCTGCTGCAGATTCTGTGTCCCCCTCTCTCCCTGCCACTCCCCTGCTCTCTCTCTCAAAAATAAATAAACATTAAAAAACGTTTTAAAAAATGAAATCGAAGTGAGGACAGGGCCACATTCCTCTGCAGGCTCCCAGGGGAGGGTCCCTGCTGGTCTTTTCCAGACTCCGGCGGTCCCGGTGGTCCTTGGCTCGTGGCCCCCTCCCGCCAGTCTCTGGCCCTATCTTCACACCGGCCTCTTCCTTCTGTGCCTCCGGGTCCTCTCGTCTTCCTAGAAGGACGCCAGGCACTGACTTCAGGGCCCACCTAAGTCACCCAGATCACTTCATCCCGACATCCTGGACTTCAATGACTCTGCCCCCAAACCAGGTCGCCGGGGTTCCGGGGGGCTGTGAAATCTGCGGGGGACACTCCTCACTCCACTACTGGGGTCCTTAGGGCGGTGGCCGGCCATGGGCAGAGAACCCCGAGTATCCGGGGCGGCCGTCGGATCCAGACACCCCCGAAGAGAAGGCAACATCAGCGGCCGGGGTTCCCCGTGCTCATTATCCCTGTGGGTCTCGCCCCCCTCAGAGCGGGGCTCCCTCACAGCGGGGTCTGTGTGCACCCCGTTCTCCAGGGCGGCTTTGGAGAGTGCCTGTGAGGCCTTCTCTCCTTGAGGGGCCAGATGGAGGGGAGGTCACCTTGGATTTCATCATCATCATCATCACCACCGATTTTTACTGTTTTTGGTGTGTGTGTGTGTGTGTTTAACTTGTTTTGCTTCTTAAAAGGCACACCGGGGCCAGGAAAGAGTCTTTAGGTCCTTGTAATGATTGCCACAGGCTGACAGAGGCTCCTTTGTCCGCAGAGCCAGGGGCCCTCTGGGGACACGCAGGTCTCTCTCCTTCTGGGGCCCGGGACGGGACTCAGCTGTCCCCGAATCCGGATTTGCTGGGAAGTGGGCTGTGGAATGGACCCCGGGAGAGCCGTAAAGCCCAGGCAGGAATGAAGCATGGTTTAAAATGTGAGGATTTGAATGGAATAATACACAGCCTGGGAGATAAGCCTCCTCCTACTCCGGGCCTGATGGCTGCAGCACAGCCCGCAGACCGGATTACTGCAAGGAACTGAACCAGGAAAGAAATATAATGACCTGTGTGCTCAGCAGGCAGAGACAGCCCGAGCCTCTGGCCTTATGGAGCCCCCCCCCCACCCACAGGGGCTGGGGAGGGGGTGACCGGCCGGCAAACGGAAAGTCCCCCTCCAGGCGCTGGGGGTTGGGGGTGCGAAGGAGTGGGGGAGGGGGCAGGGAACCCAGGCGTGGGCAGGTCGGAAGGGAGGCTCTGCGATTCGCCGCTGCTCTCCGTCTCTTCCGCCGTGGCCTCCCTCCACGCTGAGCCCCTGGGGTGCCCCCGGCACCCCCAAACATTCTCCACACAGGGACCAGAGGAAGCGTTTAGAAACCTGATAGGCGGACCTCTATCAGATGGTCCGGTAATAACGATTTTGTCGCAAATGACAGGGATTTTATGCCTTTTAAAATTTATTTATATATTTTCTATATCCTATATCCTCTGTAAATATGTATTCATCAGAGAGAGCTCTATGACCCTTGGAGTCGATCTGACCTCCCTCCTGCCCCGGCCGGGGGCGCTGCTGAGAATGGAGTTCTCCCACCTCGTGGTGAGCAGTGCCCCCCCCCCCGCCCCCACCACACAGGGCCTCTCCGAGCTACCCCCAGCCCGCGGAACCCCACTGGCCCACCACCTCCCTGCCGGCGGTTCCTGACTTCTTTTGGGGGAGAGGCTGGTGCCCGTTTTTGCCTACAAACCCTCTGTGCTTTGAAAGCCACACACAGCTCCTGAGGCCAAAACAACCAACTTTGCCCAGATTTGAAGGATCCTTGACAGAGCCGAGGGCCTTTGAGGAATGAGAAGTTCTCGCCAGCGGGTGAGCGCATCCCTCGGGGGGGGGGGGGCAGACGCCTGGAGCGTCCACCTGGATTCCAGAACTCTCCCAGCAAATCCACGGGCACCACTGTCGGGGGCTCCTGAAGCACCTGGCACACTGCCCGGCACAGGAAACGTGCGGATAACCAGGCGAGAAAGCCGAATAGCAAAAACATTACCAAAGACGCTAATTATCAGCAGCCCTTCCCGGGCACTCAGGAGGAGTCAATCTGTGCGGAACACTTGAGTCTTTTATTTTTTCTAAGTTTATGTATTTATTTATTTATTTATTTTCAGAGAGCAAGTGAGCAGGGGCGGAGTGGGGAGGAGGAGCGGGGGAGGCCAGAGAGAGAATCCCAAGCAGGCTCCACACTGTCCGCACAGAGCCCGATGTGGGGCTCGAACTCATGAACCATGAGATGGTGACCGGAGTAGAAACCAAGAGTCAGGTGCTTCACTGGCCGGGCCCCCCGGGCCCCCCGGGCCCCCCGGAGCACTTCATTCTCAACGAGGAGACACATCCCTACCCCAGATGGTGGCCAAGACCGGGCACATTCGGGCTAGGGGCAAGGGAGAGAGATGGGTGGACATCGGTCCAGACCTCTGGAAGCTCGCGTCTAGTAGGAAAGACAAGATATCGAAAACCTCACTGCTGATAAGGGTTAAACAGCCGTTCAATACAACAATAGAAGAGATATTCAAGACATTACATGATTAATTGCCCGGAGAATCGTAGGGATGATGAATGTTTTAGGAACTCAGGGGAGGGAGCCGTTTTTTTTTTTTTTCATGCTGGCCGAAACAGACACCATGGGGGTGACTGTGCCCTTTCAAAGGGGGCTGGCGGGGCTGTGGTCTCAGGGGGCTGTTGTCTGGGGGACCCATGATGGTAGGAGCTCTGGGGAGAGCGTTATTTTTAAGGAGTGAGACTGACATTTAGTTGCCCGCTTTGGTTGCAATGGCCAGCCCACGTGGGTGTCTTTAGAAAACCAGCAAGTTCAAGGAAATGGGAAACCAATGGAAGCTGGATATTTATTGCTCTTCCAGATGCTTAGGCTTCTCCAGGACAAGCCCCTCATCTGAAATCCCCCCCTCTGGAGGAGATACTGGAATTTGGTGTTTGCATTATGGGAAACAAGGGGGAAGGCACCGGCTTTGAGCCCCGAAAGCAGCTGGGGCAAATATTACAAAAACACATCATTTTCACGGTCGTGCTAGGACTGACAAGTATTTGGATCTTGCCCGAAATTTCAAGAGGCCGAGAGGCAAGAGCCGAGAAGTTTCTCTGAAGCTTCAGAGCTCTGGATTGTGTTCGGTTTGGGTATCTATTAAGAAAACAGCCATTTCATCACGGCTAGTACCATAAATTGGTTCGTGGATGCCCAAGGCTTTATCTCATTAAATCGCATTGCTATCTATAAATGGCATTCAGGCTGTTTCTCTGGGAGCAAGGTTATCTGACTGTTTAGAAACTCCGACCTGGAGTGGTAAGAAGCTGGTATCTGCAGGCTCGGGCGAGACAGCCAGCATTTCCAAACGTGCAAACAATCCAGAAAGCTCTGCCGCCCTTCCGGGGCTGTGCTGGGTCAGGGTGCAGCTGCCCCTTAGCCCGGGTGGGCCCCCGCTCCGGGCTCTGGCTGTCCCCGGCGGTGAGAAAGCAGATGGCCGACCATGAATCACAGACTGTCATCCGCAGGGGCTGGCTGGCGACGTCACAGCCGGGGAGGGGGCTTCTGGAGCCCGGAGAGGCCCAGGGAGAAGTGTGCTGAGCGTGAACGAGCCACGACGCCCGTCCCCCCCCCTCTTTTTCTCTCCCTCCTTGAACCTAACTGACTTGAATCCCTCACGAAGGAACTAGTATTTGCAAAGACGCATCTTCGTCACTGGCGTGAAGCCATTGGTGCGGCCCCAGCTGTGTCTTAAAGGGGGGGCGACAGAACCGTGATGAGGGGTCCCACGAAGGCGGCAGGAGGCAGGCTGCGGGGCCAGAGCAGGGGTCGAGACCCTGCCGCACCACTTCGCTTGAGGCCAGCCTCTCGGCACCCTTGCCTGGAGAACGGACTGGCACCCCGGGGGGAGGGGGGTGCAGTCGGTTACGCAGCCGACTTCATCTCAGGTCATGGTCTCACGGTTTCTGAGTCCGAGCCCTGCATCAGGCTCTCTGCTATCAGCACAGAGCCTGCTTTAAATCCTCCGTCCCTCTCTCTCTGCCTCTGCCCCGCTCACGCTAGCTCTCTTTCTCTCTCGAAAATAAATAAACATTAAAAAAAAAACAACAAACTAAAAAAGAAAACGGGCTTGTGGCGGGGAGGACATCACACAAAGCATCCCGGCGGAGAGCCAGCCGAGGTGGGGTGACGACGGCAGCGTGAGGCCTCACCAGGGTGGTCCTGTCACCGAGAGAGCAAGTTCCCTCTGCCTGTCCCTCCAAAGGGGGAGACGGGAAGGGCCAGCGTGTCTGGGGGGCTTTCCTAGCCTGGCGAGGGCCTTGGTGCAGCCCCCGAATGAAGCATGGGAGCGTTGGGCCAAGCCAGCCGGGGGGAGAAGATTTTCCAGGCTGGATGCAACAACAAAGCCCCAGAGGTAGCAACAGCCCCATGTTTATGGGGCAGCAAGGATTGATGGCAGGAGGCAGGGGGAGGGAGAGGAAGGGGGAGAGTCCGTTGTTCTATTAAATTAAAAATAAGTTCCATGTGTCGATGGTCCCCAAGGAAGGAGGCCTCGGCACCGAAGTCCCTGGCAGTCGTTCGCAGGCTGACTTTCCGAGGGACAGGTCCTGTGGAGGACTTGTCACCAAATAGTTCATCGGCTACCTGAGCCTTTGAAGGAAACCAGGATTCCGGGAGCTCCCCGGCGCACAGTGCCGTCAAGACATGAGGCTGGAAGGAAGGAAGCGGAGGAGAGCCTTCCAGAGACCCTAGACCGGATGCTCCCCAGCGACAAGGCTGGCGAGAGAGAAGTTCCCAGAAACGGGAACAATAGCCACCACTCGGCAGCCCCGAGGTCCCTCACCCCACTGGCCCGCTGTGACGAGACTGTGCCGGGCCCAGGACAGACACTTTCGGGGGCTGCCGTGTCCCCCCCACCCCCCATCCTGCCAGGGAAAGTCCAGACCCAGAGCCTAGTTCTGGAGCCCCTCACCTGGGAGGCGGAAAACGTGGCGGACAGCATGGCCCCAGAGCCCAGAGGCCCAGCACGACGCCGGCTCCACGGCGACGCTCGGGGCCCCGCCCCTCCGCGCACCTGTTCTTCCGTTCTGTCCCGTGGGAACCCCGTGGAGAGCACTTCCGTTTAGCCCTCGTCTGGAGGACAGAACGCACGACACGCCACACGTGCCAGGCACACGTCTCCTGTTGTTCCCTCCCAAGGGAGGCACCAAGTCCCCCTCTAAGTGGTCGGGAAACGGGACTGAAGAAGGTCAGGAAGGGGCTCGCCCAAGGCCACAGGCCCAGATTGCTGTGGGGCAAGACGGGAGCCCGGGGCTCAATGTTTCTGCCCGCCTCACTCTCCTGTTGCCCCCAGTCACCTTCCCCCACAGCCCTGCCCACCGCTGGGCACTTCGCCCGTTCCGTGTCCTGGCCCGATCCGACGGCACGTCCACTCAGGGCCATCTCGGTTCCCCGCCCGGGTCTGGTCTCCTCTCCTGGGCTCTGCCACTGGCCATACTGCCCTCCGCCTGGCGCCCGTGCCACCTGGGCCCACGCCTGGCTCCCTCCCAGGAACGCGAGACCCCGCCAGCCTGGATGTGGTTAGTCGGACCTGGGAGTCACCTGAGCCTCGTGACCCAGGGTGGGCACCACCGTGCAGTCATCCGTGTATATACCACAGACCCTTCCAGAAAAACAGCTTCGGCAGATGCAACAGGTCTTCTGAAGGAACCAAATTCCCCGTCTGAGACAGGGCGACGAGGCCAGGAGCCCGCACCGTCCACCTCGTCATGTCCGTGGAGTTGGGGTCAGTGCAGAGAGAGGAGGGAAAAGAGACGGAAGGCGGAGGGAAAAACGAAAGAGAGAGAAGGAAGGCGGGGGTGAAAGGCAGAGACCGGAAGGAGGCAGTGAGAACAAGACGGTCTCAGGGAGAAGCTCGAGGCAATCGAGAGAGCCGGCTGCAGCCCTCCCGTCTTGAGGGTTCGCCCAAGAAACCCGTCTCTAGCCCCAGACAGGAGCCATCCCTGAGCCGGGCGGCCAACAGGCCAGGACCCAGCCGCCGAAGAGGAGACTGCTGAGGTTCTCAGCCCGGGGCACCCTCGGGCGGAGGGCAGGGGGCGCGGCCGGAGGGGGCAAGGCCACGGTGCGGCCGGAGCTCACGGCCCACGAGGACAGGCACGTGAGCTCGTTCCCAGCACGGCATTCCGAGCAGAAATATCCAACACCCAAACCTCTTAGAGCTTTCGCCGCCTAATAGCGTGATTTCTTTCTCTGTCATCAGCGGTAACAAACGGACCTATTAGAGGCTTTAAAAGTGCTACAAATAGCGCCTCCAGCCCCGAAGTCAAGCTCATGGGGAAAATGGCTGATTGTATCGCTCCCTGCCAGTCCACGCGTTTGGACACGGGTGACAGACGGCGCTCACCTCGGCCGTGTCCCGGCTGGGCGTGCGCCTCCGGGAGTGGGGTGGATCGAGAGCCGGGTGGCAGGCAGTTCTTCGGGGGGCTATTAGAGCGGCCTCCACCCCCACTCCCCCTTGTCCCCTGGCTCCTTCCTATCTGGGGGGGCAGGGGGAGGCAGGCCAGGCTTGAGATTAAGGTTCCCGCAGGTGCAGCGAGCAGCCCTGACCAGAGGGGTTTGTGCCCCGGGGACACAAATAAACGCGGACCCTATTTCCCGTGGTCCCAAACGCTATGAAGGAGCACGGGCAGCGCCTCTCACCGTCTGTCTGGTTTTTGTTATGTGTCTGTCTGTCTGTCCCACTGGACCGGGGCTGCCGCATTCCCGGCCGTGCCCCCACCGTCCGCTCAGGACACGAGGCGCCCAGGGGACCTCTGGGGTGGGGACCGTCTGGGCGGCGTGTCTGCCTGCCCTCCGCCGTCTCGCGTCTGGCCAGGGAGCACATTCCCTGCCTCCGAGCCTGTCACTCTCTCGTCCTCCCTCACGAAGTGGCTCTTTGAACACAAGGGCGAGCACAGGCGTGGGTGTGGGCGGTGCGGTGGGGGCCGCGGCTGGGAGCGGAGGCCGGCGGGGGATTCGGGGCCGGCGCGGCGCCCACGTCTGCAGCCAGACGCGGAGTGACTCACCCGGCAAGTGGTGTGAGTCAGCTCGGCCGCACACTGATGAGGCTGGCATTAAAAATGCACATTGATAATAGGCGAGCCGGCAGAGAGCACTGGACGGCGCCACACGCGCGCGCACGCACACACACACGCACACACACATGCACACACGCACATGCACACATGCACATGCACACACACGCACACACGCACATGCACACACGCACACCCCCCTCGAGGGCACACGCGCACACACACGCACACCCCTCGAGGGCACACACACGCACACACGCACATGCACACACACGCACACACACATGCACACACGCACACCCCCTCAAGGGCACACGCGCGCACACACGCACGCAGCCTCGTCCTCTCCAGCCCCCCTCCCTTTCCCCCTCTTCCTTCCTATCAGGAACGTGGGCTTTGGAACCAGGGCCATCACACCCCAGCCCACCACATCCCGGCCGTCTGTGCCCGCGTACCAATGACCCCACGGCCGGGTCCCTCGTGCCCTGGTCTACGAGGCACGGAGGCCACGAATGCCACCTCCCGACGGAGCTCCACGCAAAGGGCTTGGGATGAGGCCAGACACATCGTCTCGGGCGCCCCGGGTGGGGTCTGGGCCCCCGACGCTCGGGCCGTTCACAGAGTCCTGTATTCAGCAAGCGCCCACTGGTGCCCAGGCTGTCCCCACAGTCCTCCCCAGGCGCGAGGTCTGAGAGCAGAGCCGGCCAGTAAACAACCGAATTACACGCAAGGCTGCAAGGCAGCTGCAGAGCCGGGGACCGAGTGGGGCGGGGGCGGGGCACAGCAGGCTTAGGATCCGAGGACGGAACGCCGGGCAGCGATCTGGAGGCGGGACTGAAGCCAGGGGATGACTCCCGGATCGGTGCTGGTCGGTCTGGTTACTCCTACAAGCAGTGGTAGGGGGAGAGGGGTAAGCAGGGACTCCAGAGCCTGGGGAGTAGCCTCTGGCCCGAAGAACCCGACAATGAGCGGGGCCGGGTGGGAAGAGCACTCCCCCCCGCGCCCCTTAGGGTTATGGGGGCGAGTGGGGGGCGCCGGGGAGACGGGCGGGCTGTACCTCCAGTTAGAGCCTGGATCTCGAGGCGATGAGGGGTGGGGTCGGGGGTGAGTTGATGGGGCTCCTGGGGGGGGGGCCTTGGATCCTATAAAGACTAGCGTCCGAGGGTCTGCCAAATTACCACGACCCAAAGGCTTTAAACAACAGAAATACATTCTCCCGCCGTTCTGGAGGTCAGAAGTCCAAAGTCAAGGTGCTGTTGGCAGGGCCCTGTTTGCCTGAGGTCTGCGGGGAAGGGTCTGTTCCAGGCTCTCTCCCAGCCTCTGGGGACCGCCAGCTCCCCTTGGCGACCTTTCGTGTGAGACGCATCGCCCGGCTGCCGGACCCCATCGTCACAGAGCTGCCGCTTCTGTGTCTGTGTGTCTCCTCTTCTCTGTCTGACAGGAGCACTCGTGTCATTAGACGCAGGGTCCCCCCGAATCCGCAGGATCTCACCTCCAGACCCTTACCTGAGTCACATCCGCAAAGATCCTCCTGTCTCAGAAGGTCACATTCTAAGGATCTGAGCGCATGTATCTTTCAGGGGGAGGGGACCATTAAACCCCACTACGGGGGCTTGGTTTTTGTGAGGGAGTTTACAAAATCCTACGTTCCTAAGAGACTCCAGTGCTGCGATGAAGTCAGATGAACGCATTCACCTCTTGGCGGATCTATCCAAACGTCACCAAGCGCCAGCCCAGCTCGTGCATTGGGTTACAGGCGTGGCGGCAGACGTGGCCACACCGCACCGGCCTCGCTGGCGCTCGCCCTCTAGCTGGGGGACGGGCACTGCAGGAGAGCCAATTCTCAGCACACACACACGCACCTCCTCGGCGAGGTCGGCCGAGTTCCGGGTGGGGGCGATGTGGCCAGGGGCAGCTGTGGGCCGAGGGACAAGAGTGCAGGACCGGGTTGAGCTCAGGGGACGGCGGGGTGGGGGGTGGGGTGGGGGGAGCGGGTGGTCCTCCCTGAGAACGGGAGGGGCAAGCAGGCTTGAAGGAGACAACGGGTCCCTCGGCGGGTGGGCCGGAGGTCTCTGATGGGGACCCCATAGTCGGGCGGTGACGGGGGGCTTCTGGAGGAGGTGGAATGAGAGCCGGGGGCGGGGCCGGGAGGCTGGGGTCCAGGGCTGCGGTTTCCATGGCAGCTCTGAGGGCTGCGCTCCCAGTTCCAGGCCGTGGCGGGAGCCCCCAGAGTTTTTGGGCGTGTTTTCCATGGCGCACCCGGGCCAGCAGAAGGAAACTCTACCCCGAGGTCAGACCCTCGAGGGGACCCGGGTTTCATTTTCTTGGGCTCCAACCCGGTGGGTCTAGTCAGCAGTCCAAGACCACCTCGTGAAACCAGAAGGCGTGACAAGGGCTTCCTGCGGGGTTCTGGGAAGCCCTGGGTCTCTGCCCCACGCACTACCCAGCTGGCCTCCCCAGGACGGGGGAGGGGGGGAGGAAGAGGACCCCAACGAGGAGGAGAGGCTGCGGCGGGGAGGTCTCAGAGCCCCAAATCCACCCCGCGAGACGGCTGGTCCAAGCGGGCTCAGTGTTTATTGGGCTCGCTCTTGCTCATGGATACCAGCGGGTTTGGGGGGTCATCTCTGGGACCACCCAGGAGCGGGCGGTTTGGAAGCCAGGTTTACTAAAGAGAAGCGTGTGCGGGCGCACACACAGATGCTCTCACACTCACACGTAAGCACACGCTCTCACACACACACACGCGCTCGCACTCACACGTAACCACACACAGTCTCACACACACACACACACTCACTAGGCAACCCCTACTCACAGGAGAGAGACAGTGAGGGGAGAGAGAAGGAGGGGAGGGAAAAGGGAAGGAAGAGAAAAGGAGGGGGAAGGAAGAGAAGTCACCAAACCCTGGAGATCCCCGAGAACCCGCTCCCGTGAGTTCCGCTCCCCAATCGGACGAAGGCTGCCTTCAGGTCCCGGAGAGGGGGGTGCGTGTGTCCATCCACGCCCAATCACACGAGCGTCTACATGACCCAGGGACACTTCTGTCTTTCTCCCCGACGCTCCGAGGACACAGACCCCACCTCCCACCACCACCTCCCTAGCAAGACCGAGGGAGCAGACTGGGCCCAGGGCCCAGCCGTGCCCGTCGCAACCGCGCACTGAGTCGCCTCGAGTCAGACATGGGACACAGAGGTGCCCGCCCCCAGGCGGTGCCCCAGAAATCGGGCGTGAGCGAACGGGCCACCTTATGAGGGAGAAACCGTTTGAATATGAGGACACGGGTGCTTGCGAGGCCCTCGCCCAAGGTCACACCGGTATTAAGTGCTGGAGCCAAGACACAACCCCAAACCCAACCCGACTCCCCCTTAACCCCAAATCCGGCCCTAGCCCAATCCAACCTAGCCCAACTCAACTTTACTCGTACATCTAAACCTATTTTTGTTTTTAACGTTTATTCATTTTTGAGAGACAGAGGGACAGAGTGTGAGTGGGGGAGGGGCAGAGAGAGAGGGAGACACAGAATCCGAAGCAGGCTCCAGGCTCCGAGCCGTCAGCACAGAGCCCGAGGCGGGGCTCGAACTCATGAACTGCAAGATCATGACCTGAGCAAAGTCAGACGCTCAACCGACTACCACCCAGGCGCCCCGCTAAACCTATTCTTAAACCCAACCCAACTTTAACCCCATCTCAACCCAACCCAAGCCAATTCTACTCCAAACTCTACTCCTGACCTTACTAAATCTAGCCGCCTCCAGCCCTGACCACGACTCAGAGCCAACACGGCTCCAACTCTAATGAGTTTTCCAGCGGTGACTTCTCAGGAAGCAGATCCCCAAGCACTAAGGCGACACAGACAAGCACCGTTCGCCCCATTGTCCGAATAGGTGAAATGAAGGAAGAGGCGCCCAGCCCCAGGAGCCCCGGGAGAACCGGGACTGGAGTCCGGGCGGCTGGAGCCCATGCCGGGGTGCAGGCAGGGCCTCCCGGACAGGTCCGGGGGTGGGAGCCGGCCCTCGGCAGGCCCCGGGACTGTCGGCCCAGTGTGGCGCCCGGACCGCCCGTCGGACTCAGCTCTGTGTTTACCGCCTCGCAGAGCCTTCCCGGCCGAGGCGGTTTAAACAGCACGTCGCCAGGCGGGTCGAGGGAAGTGGGATGACCTTGGGCTTGCCCTCACGTTTCAGACGGGCTCAAGGAAGCGGGGAAGGGAGGTGCAGAGAGGTGCCGAGGAGGAGCTGTGGGAAAGAGGGAGCCCGCAGTGGGGGCAGACGAGAGAGTCCTCCCCAAAGGGAAGAAAGCTGGGCTGTCACCAAGACGCCATTTCCCTGCTGCCTCCGGTCTGCTTCGTGCTCTTCGTGGGGCGCTGGGGCGGCGCGCGGGAAGCCTCCAAAAAGCAGGCGCCCAAACCAGCACACACCCCACGGAGAGAAGCAGGAGGGGGCTCCAGACACAGGCAGCAGCTGCCCGTCCTCACCCCCCACCCCGGGCCCGCAGCGGTGAGCTAATCTCGGCCGCCAAGCACACACTGGTACCTGGAGGCCCCCCCTACCCCACCACCACCACGGCAGGCCGCCCTGCTGGGCCGGGAGCCGTGAGCACCCAATCTGGGGCAAGGCTCCTCGCAGGGGCAGGGGGCTTCTCTCAGGGGCTTCCGGCCTGGGCACGAGGTGCACGAGGCTGCGTATTTTCCACCGCCATCCGAGGCCCTTCGGGAGCACAGCCGTCCTGGCGTCCCTGCAAACGCGTCAGCTTCCATTCGGAGCCTGAGGGGTGCCGGGAGTGGCCTGCTCTGCCTGGCGCCCGGCCTGCCCGGAGGATGAGGCCAGGCCCGCCTCCACCGCCGGGTCGGGAGTGCGAGGGGCCTCACCACGACCGGCCCGGAGCTGGGCTTCCCCGGCCCCGGCCTCATCCGGGGCCATGAACGGAACGGAGCTGAGGCTCCTCTGGAGGGTCCCACGGGCGGTGTCCCCAGGGCCCCGGGGCTGGGTCTCTGTCCCTCTGCGCTCCATCTACCCCTCTGACAAGCACGGGCTCGGGGCACAGCCTCCGCTCGAGAACACCCAATCCCGTTCCCAGGGTTATCCCGGCTCTTCCCGCCCACCCGAGGCGACGACGGAGCCCAGTGACCCGCCGCCACGCGGGCCAACGCGCACGGAGCCCGCGCAGGTGCGGCCCTCCTCCACCGCCCACTAAGCGTTCGAGAAATAACGGGTTCCCACCGTGACTGTTGTTTCTGTCGCTGCCGTTCCTCGCCCTCCGGGGCGCGGACTCCAGCCACCTCGCCGGAAACGCGCGGGCCGTGCTCGTCTCTCTCATCACCTTCCTTTCTTCTCCTTCATGGCGCGCTGCACATTTGTAATTATATGCTGATGCGCCCGGTTCTGCTATTTTGTGTGGCCTCTCCACCAGACGGGGACACTGGAGGGGACGGGCGGCGCTTCGCTCTCCACCTTTGGGGGCCCGGCACCCCCTCAGTGCGTGCCTGCAGGAAGGGGTCAGTAAATGTCGAATGAAAACAGTCATTAGGGGATTGAACGGGCGATCCGGTTTAGCAAGCGAGGGGGCGGGATGCCAGGCCAGTCCTGCCTCGCTGAGCAGAGCCTCCGACCCTCAGAGGGAGACCCGAGCACCTGTTCTCAGGTGGCCCCCGGGCCCAGGGATAGGGGACCCGGAGCCACGGCCCCTCCTCCATTCAGGGTGGGGGGCCAGGTGCCCGACGCAGAGGGAACTGCTCAGCCTCACCCTCCCTCCTGTCTGCTCTCCCAGAGGAATCCGGGTGGCGGGAGCCCGCCCCGGAGCTAGGGGTCACGTCTGGTGATTTCCAAAGCTGCTTCTGCCCTTGGGGGTCTGTTGACTTCTGAAGTGGGCCTCAATCTCTGTCCTGAGACTGTATACCTTTTGGGGCCTCTCTCCCCAGGTTCCTCCGTTCCTGATTCTCCCCACGGATGCCCTGGAGCCTGGGCACAGGAACCCTGTGGCTGCTCCGGCCCTTCTGGGGGCCTGAATTTGGAGAAGCTTGTCCGAAGTCCGAGGGGGACACCCCAAGTAGGGTGTCCCATGGGGACCGACTTGCTCAGTCAACACCCCAGCAACCGAGGGCAGGGGAAATCGCCTCAAGTCACACGGCCAACGCGCAGAAGCGAAGCTAGACCTTGAAATCTGATTAGTGAGCAGCAGCCCGCGCTCCGGTCCTCTCGAGGCCTTCGGGGCCAGCCGCGGGGCCGAGGACCCTGCATCTTCTCAGAGCCCACCAGGCGGCCCTGCTTTCTGTGCGGACTCGCTCAGGGCGCCGCCCTCTGACCTACGGGAGTCGCAGCTTCAGCGAAACAGGAAAAGGAAAGAGCCCAGCGCAAAACAAGCGAGACTCGCTTTTCATGGGAACGTCCTGACGGAACAGGGTATGCTGAAAATCCAGAAAACAAATAAATCACGAGTGAGCGCCCGAAAAGACAGCGAGCAGATGGGCTGGAGACGTGTGTGCAGTTTTTACAGTAAGACTTTATTGGGCAGCTCGGGCGCTTGGCAGGAATCCAGACGGCGGCCTCGGGTGGAGGAGGGGCTTTGCCCAGATCCCCGAGTCTCCCCGGGAAGGGAGTTGGCCCCCAAAGCTCTCCGCTCCGGCCCTAACCCGGACTGAAGGTCTGAGACCCCGAGCGGAGTAATCCCCACACACAAGAGTGTTTGTTGTAAGGAAGCTGGGAGGCCCGCTGAGCCCAAATCTAACACCCGGGGGGGAGATTTCCCAAACGGAGCTGCTCTCTCCGCGCCCGGGAAGCTCGTATCACCAAGATGGAGGGCACGGGGGTCTCAGCCTGCCGCACGGCTGGGTGCTGTTTGCACCGGCCTGGCTGGGCCCGAGAGGGGACTTTCCGCACCCTCGAGGGAGCAATTAGAAGCCCACTGCACGGGCCATGGTGTTTAATGGTGACACAGGTGCTTGTGGTTGCTTATGTGTGTCCACTCGGTCACAAATGTCAGCTGTTCTCATCTCTGTGATTTGCATGAAATCGCTCTAGACCCAAGCGGGCCTGCAATTTGGGCACCGCTCACACAGCCGGAGGCGTCTCATCAAACGTGAAAATAAGCTCGCCTTCCCCAGGTCCCACCGACCTAGCGGAAGAGGCAGAGGGCGCGCACGGCCCCCGCCCCCCTGCCTTCGGCTGCTCTGCACAATGCCCAGCACGCAACCGGTGATCGATAAATAATTGTCAAAGGAAGGAAGGAAACGTTGAGTCTCTCACCCCTCCCTCCCTTTGTACGATAGCTTTCTTATCCTTCGGGGCCTCTTCAAGGACACGACTCCCCGGAGCATCTGTTCCTCTCTCGGCACTAGCTGTGTCATCACGGAGCCGAACCCCGGCCCTCACCTTCACCCCGACCTCCGGAGGCAGAGCCGGACACATCACAGGCGCTCGGTCAGACCCGTGTGCGCAGACCGTGAATGAGGAAAGAGGAGATACAATTTTCCATGCTCAGACGTCCTGTTCGACCCTGCGGAGCCCCACTCGTTAGGGGTTCTGTGAGGCTGAAGCAGGGAAAGGGGACTGGGGGAGTGGGGGCAGGAAGGCCGCGGAGTTCACTTGGTAGAGGAGGAAAGGCCGTTAAAAGTGGGGATAAGGGGCGCCTGGGGGGCTCAGTCGGTTGAGCGGCCGACTTCGGCTCAGGTCATGATCTCGCGGTCTGTGGGTTCGAGCCCCGCGTCGGGCTCTGTGCTGATGGTTCGGAGCCTGGAGCCTGCTTCCGATTCTGTGTCTGCCTCTCTCTCTTTGCCCTTCCCCTGCTCACGCTCTGTCTCTATGTCTCTCAAAAAATAAATAAAAGTAAAAAAAAAGAAAAAAAAAAGTGGTGGATAAGGTACAGTTCACAACCACAGCAAGGTGCCACTTCCCACCCTCCGGGGCGGCTGGAATCAAAAAGACATAATAATGAGTGCTGGCGAGGACGCGGGGAGGTTGGAGCTCCGACACGCCGGCGGGAATGAAACACGGCGGCTCTGGAAAACAGTCTGGAGGTTCCTCCGAAAGTTAAACACAGCATTGCCCTGCGACCCGGTAATTCCGCTCACAGGCGGGTGCCCCAGAGAGCTGCAAGCACACGTCCACACGAAAACCGCACCCAAATGTTCACGACAGCGCTACTGACGGTCGCACAAATGTAGAAACCACCCCAAAATGTCCATCCACTGACGGTGTGTCTGTACGTTGGGATGTTACTCAGACGCAAAAAGGGATGACATTGTGATACCTGCTAGGACATGGTCGCACTTTGAAAACATGACAGTAAGCAAAAACAAAACAAAACAAAACACATTAAATAAAGACCACATACTGGGGCGCCTGGGGGGCTCAGTCGGGTAAGCGTCTGACTTCAGCTCAGACCATGATCTCATGGTTCGTGGGCAGAGCCTGGAGCCTGCTTTGGATTCTGTGTCTCTCTCTCTCTCTCTGCCCCTCCCCTGCTCTCTCTCTCTCAAAATAAATAAATATCAAAAAAGTAGATAAGTAAAAATAAAAGACCACATGTTGTATGACCCCAGTTAGCGGTAACATTCAGAATACACAAGCCTGCAGAGACAGAAGGCAGATCAGTGTTTGCCCAGGGGTGGCGGGGGCAAGCGAGAGGAATGGGTGGGGGGGGCGGGTATCGTGGGCCTTTGGGAAGTGATGAAATGTTCTAGAATTTAGGACATGGTGATGCTTGCACAACTCTGGTAAATATGCTCAAAGCCACGTACACTTCCAGTGGGTGAATAGTAGGTTTGTAAATCATATCTCAATAAAGCTGTCAGAGACAATGGCTGTGGGTTCGTGTCTGGCCCTACTTCCTGACTGCTCGCGCTCTCGGGGCCAGGACGCCCGTCCTGTAGGTCTGCCGGGAAGTGAGGCGTGTGGGGCCTGGGGGGTGCCCTCGCTCAGCTCACTTGGTACCTGCTTACGCAGCGCTTCCTACCACCCCCCCACGACCCGTGGGGGACAAGACCGGGGCCCCCCTCTCAAACTGACTCGGGGCCGCTGACGCCCTGGGCTGCGAGGCCGCCGCACAGCTCTCAGCTCCCGGGCCTTCTAAAGGACGCCAGCAGCCAGAGACGCCGCGATGCTCGGTCGCTTTCGCCAAACGATGCCAGGAAAGAAAGGCCAGGCAGGGTTCCGCCACCCCGTCTGAGGGTGGAGGGAAGCGTGGCCCCAGTTTCAGACATTTTCCTGTCGAGGCTCCGCCCCGCCACGGGCCGGGCCCGGCCCCGCATAGTCACCTGGGCTGTGTCTCTGGCCCCAGCGGTCTGCCCTGCTCCGTGGGCCGGGGGCCCTCCCTCTGCCCTGGCCCCTCCCTGCCCCTGCCCCTCTAAGACCCAACGTTCCCCAGACCCCCTGCACCGGCCCCCGAGCCCAGCAGCACCAGCCACGTGCGCGTGCGAGCAGAAGCGGGGGTTCCGACTGCGCCCCCAGCTCTGAGCTGGGTGTTTCGCTCTGCACCCCCCCACTTCCCCTAATCCCATCAGTCACGGGGATTGTTTCACGCCGGTCCCTCTAAAAGTGTGTCGCAGCGGGACCCTGGCGCCACTGTGAGCCCGCTGCCTACCTCGCCTCGCTGTTCTGTGTCGGCAGAAACGTGGTAAGGGAAGGAAGCGCGTGCGGACAGCCCCTGAGGACCGTTTCCTGCACTCCCGGCCGACACTGCCCTCGAACCCAGCCCCGGCCCTGGTGACGGCCGTGGCCCGTGGGGCCTGGGAGCCGCCGGCGTCCTGCAGACAGGCGCATCCCGGGGACGCACTCGCGTCGCTGCTTTCTCGGGAGCCCGGGTGGGCACGTGTGCAGCGTCCAGGCGGCCAGGAAAGGACCCCGTGGCCGGCACGGGGTGGCCGCTGTGACCGCGTGGCCGCCGTGGACGCTCCGGTGGTCGCTGGGCCCCTCCGCACCTCCATCTCCCCAACGGCCGTCGTGAGGTCCCGGGAAGAAACGGTGTGCGAAGCCCCGTGCCCCGCACGCAGGGGACGCGGACGACACAGGCGGTGGGAGGTGGGCGTGTCTGCACCTCCCGGCTCACATGTGGGCCCCGTCCTGGGCAACCGGCGTCTAGAGGCCGAACCACCCAGAACCAGGGCCAGAGGGGGTCGCGAAGACAGGGATATTACCCACTTCGCACACAGTAGTCCCCGCCTCTCCACTGCGACCCCACGCGGCAGGGACGCCCGTTAGCTCCGCTTTGACAGACGGGCCAGCCACGGCTCGGGAAGGCTAAGTCACACCGGGCCCGCGGCGGCGTTGGGCAAGCCAGACGCACGGCTGCCACAGCGCTCGGCCCCCGGGCGCAGGGAGCTCGTCCTTCACGGACGCCCTGGGGAGGCCGGCGCGGGGGCGCCGAGGTCGGTCCGACAGCCAGCGAGCCCTCCTCTGCTGCCGAGGAGCCTGCGGTTCCACGGGGTCCCTCGCCCTCCCAGAGGGGGTGAGCCTGCCCACTTCGGACTGAGCTTCCAGACGGACGGTGCTGCGCGGCCGCAGGGGCACCTGCAACACGCTGCCCGGAAGCCCGGGCGCGGGCCTTGCCGCTCTCAGGGTCGCACCGGCGGGAGCTGAGCGGCCCAGGACGCCGTCCCACCGCGCCCCCCCCCGCCCCCACCAGCCCCGTGGAGGCCAGCAGGCCGGGAGCGTGGGCAGGCTGGCGAGTGCGTGACCAGAATGTGACTGCCCGGCGGGCACACGGGCACAGAGGGCAGGGCAGGCCAGCCTTTGAAGAAAGGGCAACCTCGCGTGTGACCCCGGGGCCCCCAGGGAGGCCTCCGTGCGCGGGCTGCCGGGCCCGGGGCTGTGCGGGGTCGTGCCCCTCGGAGGTTCCGCTGCGCACACGTGTGCCCCGCTCCTCCAGCTCTACTCCCTCCCGCCACCGCCCTGCCTGTCCCTCCCCCAGATGGGGGAGCGCCCGGGACAAAGAGCTGCGTGTCCCCGTCCCCACGGGACCCCCAAGCACCCCGCGTTCAGGGAGCAATCGTGGAAGGACGGGGGGCCAGGAGCAAGGTTTGCTTTCGGCCAAGGCCAGTGCCAAGGGGCCCCCGAGAGGGCCAGTTACGGAGTTCTCCCCGGAGGAGTGGCTGAGAGCGGCAGGCGGTCTGGGGTAGAGCCCCAGGGCCCGTCCGCTGCTGCTCCCGCCCAACGCGCCCAAACACACCCACCGGCCTCGGCGCTGCCGGCTCCACACCCGGGCCGACCTCGGCGCCCCCGCGCCGGCCTCCCCAGGGCGTCCGTGAAGGACGAGCTCCCTGCGCCCGGGGGCCGAGCGCTGTGGCAGCCGTGCGTCTGGCTTGCCCAACGCCGCCGCGGGCCCGGGGCCGCGGCCTCCGATCTGGGAACCTTGACGTGGGCCTCGGGGCACACAATTGGCAGCAGGCGGTGGGTGGCCGTGGCCCCGGCCTTATTCGATCTTGTCCTCTTCAGTTAAAATCACCCCCTCGCCCTCCCGCCGGCCGACGGCGCAGACAGACACGGAGCGGCGTTCACTCCAAGACGTTTTTTTTCCCTCCTCTTTCCTGACGGCGTATCTCAGACTTCCCTCCCGAGCCCGCGGGGGTCTCTCCTCCAGGAAGCCCCCGCCGCCCCTTCCCGTCGTCGTGCTCTTCCTCTTCCCTTTTTATTTATTTATTTATTTTTCTAGGAAAGCGACCCGCGCCGGCATGACCCTCAGAGGGCCGGTCGGAAGGAGAAAGCAAGCCCCGAACGTAACTGACATGACTTCGTGCAGTCGGAGCTTCGGCCGCCGGCACCTTCCAGACGGCGTCTCGCGTTCAAATTGTAGCGAGAAAAGGAGGTGGGGGGGGGGGCCTTTCCCCCTCCGCCTCCCACCCAGTCCGCTCTTTAAGAGGGTGTGTGTGGGGGGCAGGCTTCTGTCCCCTCGGTTTCCCACAGTGACAGAATGTGAGGCTTTCAAACAACACCAACATTTACCTTGGCAAACGGCCCCGTGGAAAGAATAGGTGTTATCGACACAACGGAATGACTTAAAAAAGACGAGATGCCCGCCCCAAGGAAGTGGGGAGCGTGGAGTCTTTGCAGGACTATTCACGAGCTGCCAGAGCAAACAAGCCTCGGGGCCCCGGGGCCTCCTGCAGGGGCGCAGCGCGGCCGCAGCCCCCCTCCCCTGCGCCTGTCTGCGAGCCGCCTTCTCTTGTCCATTGTCCGGGCCGCAGGTGCAGGAGCCACGAGGGGACACCTGGCCGCGTCCTCTGCCGCTCAGGGAGCTGGGGGGCAGCCCCCCAAAGAGTGTTAGGTGACTAAGTCATCTAGTTACTGGAGGAGAGACAGAGAGAGAGACAGAGAGACAGAGAGAGAGGGAGGGAGGGGCGGAGGACCCTGGAAGCGTGCTTGGAGCACGGAGGGGCGAGCAGGGGGCGGAGGGAGGCAGGATGCAGCCGGGCCCTCCTGCCGCCTGGGTGTCCCACTCACAGGTGAAAAGCACAGCGTCTCAGGCGGTGCCCGTGGGTCCGGATCCCACCCCGCCTTTCCGAACCGGGAAAGCTCTCGAGTGTCTCCTAACCTCGCTGGGCCTCCGTTTCCACATCTGAGAGACGAGAGCCAGTGACAGGGCCTGGGTCACGGGGCCGTCGGCAAGGCAAAGGCGGCCGCGGCCCGAGGTCGGCGCAGTGGCTGTGTTCACACGGCGGACAGAGACCGGGGGATGGCCAGTGGGCCCTCCCGGGCGGGATCTGAGGGAGGGTCCGGGGTTCGGGAAGGTTGGCCAGAGACCCCGGACGCACGCTCTCTTCCGCGCTTTGGGAGAGCACCCCACCCGGGGCTCAGCGGGGAGACGAGGCTGGGCCAGAGAGTAGCTTCGGGCTGGCCAGAGACAGCCCTGAAACACCAGGGCGACCCCACTTTCCTTCTCGGCACCCCCACCTGAAGGCCCATGAGCTGGAGCACCTGCGGGGGGGCCTCTCTGGCCCGTGTGTCCCCCCACGGCTCCCAGGCAGGGGAGGGTGCTGGCTGGCGGCCATCCCTCCGAGGGGCCCATCCGTCTGGGGCCCAGGAGGAAGGAAATCTCCACGGAGGTGCTCTGGGCTCAGAAAGCCCCAGGGCCCTCCTAGGCCTGGTCTGAGCGTCAGCTTTGATTAGTGCCACCTGTCCTGTTTGTCCGGATCTTTCCGCCTAATTGAATTCCGGGTCCCTTCCCAGCCCTGCTCACTTGCGGAGAGACACCGGGGGGATCTTAGGGAAACGCTCCCGCAGGAGAAACGGAAGCGTCGGGGCCTGGGTCCTGTTCTTGCTGCTCTGAGACCTCCCTTCCAGCCTAGCCTTTCCCTGCGTCCCGGGTGGGGGTTCTGGGAGCTTCCCTGAGCTCTGGCACACGTGACAAGTCCCCACTCTCCGTATCCACATCTGTAAACTGTGGGTGCCAACTGCGGTAAGTAACCAGGGCAATAAAGGGCCTCGGCTGGCCTCCTGCCCACCATCAGCAGGTCCTGAGGGCCCCCCGGGCCCGGTCCTGGACCCAGAGCTGGGGGGACACTAAAGCCCCTGCCTCTATGGAGCCTCTCATACCCCCCAGAGAGACGGACCAGAAGTGGGCACAGAAGTTAAACACCAACCAACCAACCAACCAACCAACTGTAATTGTTCTTCATGATTAAAGTAATAAAAAACTAAAGTCGAGCAGGGCTGGGGGGCAGCATGGGGATCCCACTTCAGATCTGGTGGGCTGGGAAGGGACGGCTGAGCTGTGGCTTGAAGGCTGAGAAGAATACAGACACGGAAAGAGGGTTCCATGCAGTGGAATGACATGTGCAAAGGCCCTGAGGCCTGAGCCCACTCAGGGTGGAGGGTAGGAGGAGAGGCGGGAGAGGAAGGCAGCCGGGCTGGACCGTGTGGGTGCCAGGGAGACCTTCCTGTCCTAAGCAAGAGGTCTTCACCCAGGTTGGAGGGTCGAGATCAACAGAGAGAGGAGGTTTACCTTCTACCTGGGGTGCCGTGTGGACAGTACAAACCGCTCCCTCCCTGCCTTAGCCAGGCCAGAGAGACCAGAGGGGAAGGGGCACAGATGGGTCCGGGGTCCAGAAGGCTGGGGATGGTGACCCCGAGTCCTGCACGTGGTAGCTGCTTTCTGTACCAGGGACACCTTGCTCTGAGGCCAGCATCCAAAGGGAGCTGTTTCCTGGATACCAATGGCCACCGGGGACGCGCACCGGTGTGCAGAGGCCTCCTCTTGTTTCAGATCGGAGCGGGCTGCTGGGTCCCTGCCCCTCCTCCCCGAGCTGCCAGCCAGCCCCTCCCCGAGCGCCAAGGACAGGCCCCGTGGCTGAGGCCGAAACCAGATCGGACGCCTCGGAGAAACAAATCCTTTCAGAGAAAGGAATCCTTCGAGGGCTAACCTGGCAGCGCCACCTCTCACGGTTGCCCCCACGGCGGCCCATGTCTCCGTGTTGTAACAGTAACAATCTCCACCACAAAGCACAGCAACGGCTCACGGTTCCGAAGTGCTTACAACGTGCCACACGCTGTACTGTCCGCGTGACACCAATCGCCTCATTTAATCGACACGCTAACCACGTGAGAGGTCCCCAAACTGAGGCCCAGAAAAGTTAAGCGACTTGCCCAAGGTCACACAGCCGGCCAGTGACAGAGGCAGGGTCCCGCCCGGAGCGGCGCAGCCCCCGAACCCGAGCTCCTAATTAAGGGCTCCTGTGACCCCTGCTGCCAGGAACGGGCATTGTAGCGCAGCTAACGTTTAATGAGCCCGTACTACACCCTGAGGGCCGTTCTCCCTTCCCCGCATGGGCGGTTTGTAAGCTTTTTCCATGATCACCCCCCCGGAGGAGCATTTGTGGATGACTTTTCCCAACGGCCCCTCCCCTGAAGTCTTAGTACCGCAGACAAACTGCGTATCTCTGCACGCGTCCGTGCTCTGCCGCCCTCCCCGCTCCAGGCTGGGCCCCCGCGGCCCCAGGGGGACGTGACCTCTGTGAACACGGGCTCCCGCGACAACGCTAGGGTAGGGATGACCGCTGAGCTTTGCGAGGAGCCTGCGGCTCGAAGAGGCTGGAGTCCTGCTCCTGGGTCCTACGGGGGACGCCGGGTCCCACCGAGCGTCCTGTGCCGGTGACCGTGCTGAAGTCGGCGCCGTGACACCCCGTTACGTCCGTACGCAGGACACACGGAGACGACAGACATACACCAGAATTGTTTCATCGGGGGCCCACGACGCCCCCGAAATCAAAGGCCGACGTGTGTTTGCACGGGCCTTTTCCCGGAGCGGGCCGACCTCAGCGTCCCTGACCCCGAGCAAGGCCCCAGGGCAGCCCCCGAGGGAGGAAAGCGCCACCGCTGGGCCCCAGCCTGGCCGCACGGACGCCCGGCCTCCTCCCTTCTTCGGAGAGGAAGTGGGGGACGCCGTGGGAAACGGAGCCAACGGGACTGATTTACCTCCTGGGCCGGGCCCGCTGACCTTTCTCCTGAGAAAAATGCTCCCAGCAAGCAGATCCAGGCCTCCCCCCGGCCCCCGAAATAGCGGGCACCTCCGGCCTGGGCCCCCACGTCCTGAGGAAGCTCCTTGGAACAGCCGAGGAACAATGGGGCATTGTGCGGCCCGGGGGCCTCCCAGACAGGAAGCCGGGTCCCGCAGAGCCAGCCGACGGTGACCCCGCCGCCCCGGGCTGACACGTGTGACCCAAATGCCAGGTGTGGCCTGCCTTCCGGCAGCTGGAGCAGGGCGAGGAGAGTGAGGGCAGGAAGTGCCAGATGGCCGCCTCACCCCTGCAGCGCAGGGCCTGGGGCAGGAGTGTGGAGGACGGGCGAGCGAGCGAGTGGGGGGACGAACGGGCAGAGAGACGGGGAGGCGCGCCGAACCCTCGCTGCTCCCAGGCCGGGATGGCCCCCCAGGAAGCTTTGCTGTGACGGTGGGGACAATGCCCGCTTCTAAAGGCCAGCAGTTGGCAGGCGTTTGCTCTGCGCCGGAGACTGCGTCCTGCGTGGGTCACACGCCGTGTCACTCAGGCTCTCCTCCATCTCGTTCCCCACGCTTGCCGCAGCCGCCCCAACCCCTGCCCTTCCTTGAGTACACCGTGCACCCCAGGGCCTTGGCACTTGCTGCTCCAGGCCCTGGAACCTCTTCCAGCTGTGTTTGCGGTTCCGCTCCAATGTCGTCTCAGCACAGAGGCTTCCCTGACTGGCCCGTCTTCCTCTCTGTCCCCCCCACCTCACCTCTTCCGTGACGTACCCACGTACACGGATCATGGTGGCGTCGGCTTGCCAGCTCACTCCCGCCTCTTGCACGCAAACGTCAGCCCTGGAACGGCAGGGGCTCTGCCGACTGGCTCGCTGCCGCGGCCCGGGGTCTGCGCACACGGGCACTGAGATGGCGTTTGCTGAATGGGCCACTTCACGTTTGAGCTGGGTTTGTGTGGTTGGCACCTCCACCCCGTTAGAGATGAGCCGGCTCGTGCCACCAAAGCGGAACCAGGGAGGATTCCGGGCGGCTCGAGTGTAGGGAGCATGAGGCAAGGAGGTGGGCTCTTGGAAGGCTGCTAAGGGGACAAGGAACCAGACGGCCCAAGGCCAGCGGGGAAGCCAGCGAGACGTGGCAGCCAAGAGGTGAAGGCGGCCTGGCGGGGGGAGCGGTAGGGCCGTGGACAGATGGCGGTGGCCTGCGGTGCCACCAGCGGCCTCCTTAGAGTCCCCTGCGCCCGAGTGCTTCGTAGAGCTGCTGCTGTGTTACCTCCCGTGAGACACTTAACCTCTCTGAACCCACGGACCAACGATAACCGTTGTGCTACGAAACCGGTCAGAGCTCTGGAAAGGTTAGCTCTCGTCGGCTGACCCACAGGAGACTGCCCTGTTCCATGGATCGCAAGAGCCAGACGCTGGCAGTCTCCCGTGGGCCAGCCGAGGAGTGTTAACGCCGCGAGATAGTGGCGCTGGTTTAAAGTCAGATGCGCTTTTGCACAAAACGCCTCCAGGAAACCGGAGGGCACGGCGAAGTCACACAGGCGAGTTTCAGCAGGATGTAAATGTTATTTACAAACATAAATATGAGATTCACTTTGAGAACACAGCCCAGGGCTTGGTCCCTAAAGGCATAAGGGAAGGGAGTCTGGCCGTTTTAGAAGAGCCTGCGGGGGACCCCCGGGGGGGTGCCCAGCTGGTTGAGCATCCGACTCTGGGCTCCTGCCAAGATCATGATCGCGGGGTTGTGGGACTGAACCTGGTGCCAGGCGCAGTGCTGAGCGTGCAGCCTGCTTAAGATTCTCTCTCTCTCTCTCTCTCTCTCTCTCTCTGTGTGTCTGTGTGTGTGTCTCTCTCTCCCCCTCGGCCACTCTTCCCCACTTGCATGCTCTCTCTTTCTCAAAAAAACAAAAAACAAAAAACCAAACAAACCCAGAGCAGGGCCGCGCCTTCTCGGGCACAGCTGTTAAGCTCCTACAGGTGCCCCGAATATTACAGGTCTTTGGGGATAGACTCGCAGCAACCAAATTTACAGGAGACTAAAGTATAAGCCCCCCTCATTGGCTTAGCCACTTGAAGGGACAAACGTGATTCTTGGCCGGATCGGGATCCTTGACTTTGCTCCCGACAGCGTGTGCTTGTGGCCGCGAAGGAAGCTGGACGCTGCCATGCGACTTCGAAAGGCCGAAGTGGGCACAGGAGTCAGAGAAACACCACCCAGGAGATGGAAACGCCCGAGGGACAATCCGCCGGGCTCCAGGGAGTCAGGTGAACAACCTGATTCACAACAGAACGCACCGGAAGGCAGGGCCCCAGGCTTAGCAACTCTCTTGACGGCGTCGGCTACGTGTACCTTCCTGTAGGGGCGCCTGCGGGGCGCAGTCGGTTAAGCGTCCAACTGCAGCTCAGGTCATGATCTCACAGTTTGTGAGTTCGAGCCCCGGGTCGGGCTCTGTGCCGACAGCTCGGAGCCTGGAGCCTGCTTCGGATTCTGTGCCTCCCTCTCTCTCTGCCCCTCCCCTGCTCATGCCCTGTCTCTCCCTCCCTCTCAAAAATAAATAAGTAAACCTAAGTATACCTTCCTCCTACGGCCCTAGCGCTCCCGAACACTGAAGGGAGAGAGGACTGTAACTGATGTGGGGGTCAACTGTTTTTATTGTGACACTTGGAACCTCGGAAGGGACCAGAACGAAGGGAGACAGAAGCAAAACGTAGGGGCCGGGCCTGCACTCAGGCCTGCTGCTCGCCGCGCTGCGCGCCGGCCTCCCTCCCTCCAGCCCCCTCCACCCGCTTCTGTACTTACTTCAGCGTGAAACGAACATACCACGGCCATGTCCATCGAGCTGCGGATTTCCCTTCGAACCTTCTTTTGATCTCGGGAGCCCTTGTTTGAACCAGTGTCGGGGGGAGGGGGGGCTGGACCGGAAAGTGAAGGAGATGGGGAGGGGGGATCCGAGAGCTTTTTCCCCGTGGCTTTCCCTGCTGCCGCCCAGGGACCCGCTGGCGTCCTCCGGGCCCGGGAGCGGGAGTCCAGGGCAGGATGTGGCGAGGGGGCAGCTGGCGGGACGGGAAGTCCCCTTTCCTCCCCGCCACCCCACAGATTCCTGCCCCGGGTCCCTCCACGGGCCCGGCGTGCACGGGCAGCCTGTGCCGGCAGGCCGGGAGCCCGGGCTCAGCGGGGAGGAGCTGAGCGTGGTGTGGCCTTAACACCCTGAGCGGGGGGCCGAGGGAAACCAGAGCCGGGCCCCAGCGCGTCCGGGGGCACGGAGGGCTCGGCCGCGGCCGGGGAAGGGAGAGGCGGGAGGCAGGAGGCGGGGAGTGAGTCTACTTGGGCACCAGGCAGCCTCAGAAAAGCCGCAGGGATCATTTCACTACAGACGAGCAAGACCCATGAGCAAAAGGCCTACTTTGCTCCCTCCTTCAGACTTAAAATCCCTGATTGGCTCTGGAAGGGACCCAGAGAGCAGAGGTGAAACGCAGGACCCAACGCGGGGTTCTCGGGCCTCCGTTCTTCTGCCTCCTTCCACCAGGGGCCCACGGTGGGCCATGTGTCGTGAGGCTGGAGATTGTGATGAGCAAAAGGAAACATGACTTCAGAGCTTGGGGGCCAGGGAGGAGGGGATTATATAATTTCTCCGGGGTGGGCATCGAGCCACAGCTCCAAGTTCAATGAAGGAGAGGTGTGGGGGGCCGCTGGCAATTAAAACAGAGGGGCCAGGCATAGTCAGTGGGCTCAGGGAAGAGAGAGCATTGAAAGCAGAGGAAACAGCATGTGTGAAGGCCCTGAGGCCAGAGGAAGCTTATGAGGCTGGTCCTAGGGGACCAGGCATAGGTTTTGAATCCTCCCTGAGACATCGCCGAGAATGGGCTGGAGAGGACCAGAGGTTCACGGGGGGCTCCGACGAAGGATGATGCCAACACCATCCCTTCGCTCGGCCGGTCGTTTGCAGCTGACTAAGTCCTCCACCAGATTCTGTTTTCATTCCCCAACCCACGACAGCCCCGGGAGGTGGGTTTTAAAACTCTACTCGTCACAGGAGCAGAGTGAGGATCAGAGAGGGTCTCAGCGCTGGTTCATGTAGAAGCCAGGACTCGAGCCCAGGATAGACTGATGTCGGCGTCCCTACCTCCCCTTTCCAAGGGTCCATGGGGCAGACGAGGGCTTTCTGCCCCATCCCCCCCCCCAGCCACGTTCCCTGATCACGTGTAGCCGCGTCATGGCTGGGTGCCTGCATTTCAGGGCACACAGGTGGCAGGGACCACCTGGCCTCCCCTCTCCACGAATCCCACACACAGGGCTAACGGTGACCCACCGGGCGGCCACCCAGGCCTTCTTGCTCTTTTAAGAAGAACCCGCCGGGGCTGGGGCCTCAGCAGCCACAGGCCAGAGCTGCCAGACCAGTCGACGGGGCTCAGGGGACCCATCTCTGACCCTCACTGCCACATCCCTGGACTTATTTTGTACTTTGCGGACCCCCGTGTCCTCACCGTGACGGAGGCTCACTGTCTCGCTTACGCCTGGACTTGGGCGCAGCACAACTGACTCTCACGGCCGCGGGGACCTGAGCAGTCCACAGTGCGGCCCGAGCGCCATCCCCATGCCAGCCGGGGGCCCTCGCCAGGGCCGTGGCCTCGAGCCAGCGTGCTGCTCCTCTCGGGGCCCCAGTATCTGCACGTGTGAAGTGGCATCGGCACAGAGCTGTCCCCCAGCCTGGCTGGGCGGGGGCGACCGCGAGCTAACGTAAACACAGTTCCGTAAGGATGCCAGGCGTGGGGAGGGCTCCGTATATGTATCGCGAGGATTGTTATCATGACTGTGTTCCCATTATCCATCATCGTTACGCTTCGGGGCACTCTCCAGGGGGCCTCCCCGCTCTTCTGACAGCCTGGGACCCTCCCCACAAACCCTGGAGGCCGGAGACGCTGACTTGCTCAAAGTCACGGCAGCAAGAAGAGGAGCCGGGGCTTGAGGCCGGGACACCGGACGGCCCCTCATTGCTGCTGCCCACCCCAAGTGTCCCGTCCCAGCCCTGGGGTCTGGGGGAGGTGGGGGGCACACTGTGTTAACAGACGAGGGACGGGGAAAGGCCTGCTCCTGAATTCACTCTCAGCGCCCGACCCTGGCCCACCGGACAGGACACCTGCATGTTTCTCCTTGTGTGAATGACCGGCCCTGTGCAAGGAGCTGTGCAGAAAATGGGAGCGAAATGCAGATGCCGAGGCCCAGCCGCATACCCTGAATCTGACCCTGGGTCTCTGAGTGGCTGATACGTTCCCTAGGTAGGAAGGGATTCGGGAAAGGAAATTCGGGACACTCCGTTACACTTGCACTTCCGATGATCAAGGAGTAACTTTGTAGCGTAAGTATGTCCCGAATATTTCATGGGCTATACTTACGTTAAGAGATTATATGCTGTTTACCAGAAGTTCCGATTTAGCTGGACATCCTGCACTCGTCCCGGGAGCCCTCTCCCCAGGCGATACAGGTGCCCGAGCAACAATAACTCTCACAAAGACTCGTGCTTCGGGAGCCCGTGCGGGGTGGGTCGGAACAGAGTCCCCAGCGGGATGCCACCCTGGTGCAAGCTCACGGCTGCCGCCTGGGTAACACAGGTGAGGTCTCTGCCGTCTGAAAACACGCATCCCAGCTGCACCCAGGTCTATCGGGGGTCACCGCCCCTTTACACAGGTCAGGAAACCGAGGCTCCGAGAGGGCAAGCTTGCGGAGGTCTCTCCAAGGGAGGCTAGTCGGGGAGGCCCAGAGGCCGATGGGGCGGCCTCGCGGAGCCGAGGCCCGGGGCAGGCCTTCCCGGTAGTCAGGGGCCATCTGGGCTCAGACTCCAACACCTGGCATCTCCCGAGCGGGAAATGGCCCCCCCCACCGCCCCCCACCTGGGGATGGTTTCCCGCCCGCATCGGCCAGATGGCCCTGCAGAGCAGGGGGGCTGCTGGGGGGCCGGCGGGGGCCGGGGGGGTCTCGCTGGAGCCCAGATGCCTTCGCAGGGCAAGTGTTTTTATTCCAGCCTGGGAGACGGGCCCTGTTTCTGGGAAGGGAGAAACCGCCGCCTGCACAACACACCCTATGGCCCTCTGGCTGTTTCATTTCAAAGAAACCCAAGGTTTGGAACGAATCTAATTAGGCATCTCCTGCACAGTCTTACCAGGCACGGGACGGAATTGCTCGTGAAACTTGGCTCATCGCGGACCATGTGCGGGGGGTCCGCGGCTCCGCTGGGGCCTGGGCGGGCAGGCGGGCTCGTGCCAAGGGGCTTCTCCGGACGACACTAGAACTCGCGAGCCAGCCCTCCCCCCTTCGGTCCACTCGGACCCTCTTGACTTGAATGATGAGCGTGGGCAAGTCATTTTCTCTCCCCGAAACCTTCCTAAAATCTGTGAAACAGGGCGGTCATTGTTTTGTCCTGAGATCGTCGTAGGAAGACACGAAACACAGACCCACCGCCTCGCTGGTACCCCGTGAGCCGTAGATGATTCTGGTCAGTTTGTTTCCTTTCCGTCTTGGCTTCTTCCCTCCGTAAGAAGCCCCACGAGGACGGCCTTTATTTCGTCCGTTGCTGGCTCACTAGCACCTGCCTCTGGCACAGCTTTGGGCTCACGCAGCTTTTCGGTAGATAAATGCGTGAAAGAATGAATGCCTTGGGGTCTGGGAGAAGCCGCCATTTTCCTTCAAGGAGTAAACGGCACCCTTGAAGGAGAACGGGGTTGAAGCGGCACGAGCGTCTGCACAGGTCCACCAAGTGCTCTCAAAAGTGTTTTCAATGTGGGATTGTCGTCCCCATTTTCAGATAAGGAAACTGCAGCTCGGAAGGGAGAATCGAATCCCCCAGGCTGCTAAGCAAATGGAAATACAAACGTGGGCACCAGTCGCCACGGTCCCCGAAGATGCACCTCTTGCATCCATTCACGCCCTCACACCACCGACGCCTACGCCAAGTAGGGCGGGCCACTGTAAATTGTTTTGCGGAAATGACCACGTATGACTTCTGGGGCTGTCACTGAAGACATTCTGCCCTCCATCTTGCCTTCTCTTTGATAGTTCCTCTGGGGGACTCCAGGAGCTGTGTTGTGAGGACACTCAAGCGGCTCCTTGTGGCACCTGAGTGTGCCATCTTGAAAGCAGGTCTCCAGCCCCAGTCAAGACTTTGGATGAGGTAGCCCTGGCTGACATCTTACCTGATACCTCGTGAGAGATCCCAACCAGAACCACCCAGCTGAGCTGCTTCTGAATTCACGACCCACAGAAACTACCTGAGATCATAAATGTTGATCATTTTCATCACTAAGTTTGGGGCTAATTTGTTACCTGGCAGTAGGTGACTAATACAACAAACCACCAATTGGGGGGAAATGTTTGCCAGGCACATATCTGGTAACATATATCCAGAATACATGAAGAACTCTCACATCGCAATAATCAAAAAAACAAGTCAAGAAAATGAGCAAAAGATTTGAACTGGCATCTCACAGAAGATATGTGAATGGCCAACAGACGCTTGAAAAGATGCTTAACATCATTAGTCATTTGAGAACTTCAAATTAAAATCACACTGAGATACATCTACACACCTATTAGGATAGAAAACATTTTACAATCTGACAATACCACATGCCGACAAGGATACAGAGCAGCCAGAACACTCATTTTTGTGGGCGGGAATGCAAAATGGTATAGCCGCTTTGGAAAACAGTTTGGCGGTCTCTTATGAAGTTAAACACATGTTACTCATATGACTCAACAGTCACAGGCACTTACCCAAGAAAGATGGAAACTCAAGCTCACACACACACACACGGAGTGGACATGAATGTTTATAGCAGCTTTATTTGCAATCGCCACATCCGGAAACAATCCAAATGTCCCCTTAAAACTTGTGGTATATCCCTGCAGTGAGACACTACTTGTCCCTAAAGAGGAACAAACCACTGAAAAATGCAAGGCATGGATGAATATCAGATATATTCTGAGTGAAAGAGGCCAAATTCAAAAGGCTATGGTGTGATTCCATTTATACAATATATTGGAAAAGGCAAAACTATCTGGACGGGAACTGGTGGTTTCCTGGGCTGGGGGCTAGGGCGAGAGCTTGACTATACAAAGAGACAGGAGGAGGGGACTTTGCGGGGCTCCAAAGCTGCTCTACACCCCGATTGTAGCAGTGGTTACTCCCTTGTCTGTGTTTGTCAAAATTCACGGAAGGGTGAACTTTAAGTAAATTACGCCTCACTAACTTGACCTTAAAACAGATCCCCTGAGAAGGAAGCAAAGAAAGATCTCTCCGGCGATGACTCCAGCCTCCAGAAGTCATAGAAGAAAAACTAAGTTCAGCCACATAATCAAGATTGCCCTGTGATACAACGAAACCAACTGGAGACTCACACCCAAGAAACCTGGAGGCAACATCAAAAGACAAAGTGACAAACTGGTAAAGACATTTGAAGTTTACTTTGCAGACGAGGACCTAATATCCCTAAAATATAAAGCACATTTCAACAAATAAGAAAAAAAAATCATGATAAAAATAGATAAAGGATATGATGGATGATTCACCAAAAAGAAAATACCAATTGGTTTTAAATATGAAAAAGATGTATAATCTTATTCATAACATAAGGAATATAGACTAAAACTACATTGAATGGCCCATTTTTACCTGTTGAACAGACAAAAAACCGAAAGTATGATAATTCACTATGTTGGTTAAACTTTGGAAAAACAGGCATGCGTACATCGCTGGTGAGCTATAACTCAGCACGACCCCTAATGGAACGGAATGGGGCAACATCGACGACAACTTCATAATCTACTCCGGAATTAGCAATTCCAACTTTAAAGTGTTTTTCTACAGAAGCACTTGCCTGTGTGAAAATTGGTGTATGCACAAAGTTATTTGCTAAATAGCATAAAATTGGAAACAACCCAATAAAATATTATGCAGCTATAAAAGAGAGAGAGAGAGAGAGAAAGAAAGAAGGTAGGAACTTACCCCTGTCTGCTCAGTGACTTTTTAGGAGCTCTTTACCCATCTCCCCTTGGAGATCTCAAAAGTTGCTCTTTGGCATTTTGGGGACCTCTCAAGAATCACATCCAAGTACCAATGACCAGAAGCAGAGGTTTTTAAACTTGACTTACAGGTCATACTTCAACAACAACAACAGAGACTGGTTTTGCTTACTACAATCTGTTACATATGTAAATTTGTAAAATAATGACAGTTAGATAAAAGGTCACTGACTACTCCCCTCTCGGTTTTAAAATCTATAGGAATGAAAAAAAAAGACACCCCCTCCCATTTGAGAAGGCTGCCAAAATTTTCCAGTGGGAGAAGAATAGTGTTTTCAGCAACCGGCCCTGAGACAACTGGATATCCACACACGAAAGAATGAGTTGGATCCCTACCTCACACTGTATATAAAAATTAATTTAAAATGGATCAAAGTTGCAAATGAAAGAGCAAAACTATAAAACTCTTAGAAGAAAAAAGAGGGACAAATTTTCATGACCGTGGCTCGGCAGGGGATCCTTAGATATCACACTGAAAGAATGATAACAAAAGCAAAAATGGTTAAATTGGACTCCTCAAACCTAAAACTTTTTCGTGCCTCAAAAAGCACCGTCAAAAAAGCAATAAGACTACACAGAGAATGGGGAGGAGCTATTTGCAAATCATATATCTGATAAGGGACTTGTATCCAGAATATTTAAAGAATGCCCAGGAGTCAACAAAAAAAGGACAAATAACCCAATTTTTAAAATGAGCAAAGGATCGGAAAAGACCTTTTTCCAGGGAAGATACACAAAATGGCCAATAGGCACATTAAAAAGATGCTCGGCGGCATTAGTCATGAGGGAAACGCACACCGAACCACGATGAGATACCACGTCCTGCCCACGAGGATGATAGAATCCAGAAGTTCAATGATAAGTGTGGTCAAGGATATGGATAAAGGGAACCTTCCCACGCTGTTGGCGGGCTATCACTAAACACTACAGCCACTTCTCAAATGATTAAACCTAGGGGATTACCACACGGCCCATTAGTCCAGTACTAGGTATTCAAGAGACACAGAAAAATATGTCAGTTGTACGAAAATGTCTATAGCAGCATTGAGCACGATGGCCAGGAACAACCCAGATTCCCATCGAGTGAATAATGGACAGAGTGTGGTTTACGCAGACGATGGTATATTAGTTATTCAGCCATGAAAGGGAAGGAAGGACCAATACGCATCGCGCCACGGACGGACCCCAGGAATATTATGGTAACAGACAGGAGTCGTCACAAGAGATGAACAGTGTGATTCCACGCCCATGAAAGTCAAGGACAGGGAAGTCTAGAAAGACGAAAAGTCGATCCATGGTTATTTAGGGCTGGGCTGGGAGTTAGGATACGGGTGTGAGTAACTCAAGGTCATGGGGTTTCTTTCTGAGACGATGAAAATGTTCCATTTTGTTTTTTGTTTTAAAATGTTCTAAAAGGACCCTAAAGTGATGTTCGCACATAGCTGTGAATATACTAAAGACTACTGGGTCACACGCTTAAAACGGGTGAATCGTGGGGCATACGAATTCTGTCTCAGTAAAGTGCCTTTTAAAAAGAGGAAAAAGATGGGCGGCTCAGTCGGTTAAGCATCTGACTCTTGATTTCGGCTCAGGTCATGAACTCACAGTTCACGGGTTCGAGCTGCGCATCGGGCTCTGTGCTGACAGCACGGAGCCTGCTTGGGATTCTCTTCCCCTTTCTCTCTGCCCCTCCCCCACTCGTGCGTGCTCTCTCTCTGTCTCTCTCAATATAAATAATAAACATTTAAAAAAATAAAATTAAAAAGGGGGAAAAAAGGAAAGAAGATACCCCAGGCCCTGCCGGGCGGAAGACGGAACCCATAAGCAAACGCCCAGGTAGAACTTTTGTATTCAGTGGAAGATCCCACCATCTGGCTACAAATCGTCTTAATGGGAAAACTTTAAAAGTGTTCCCTTCCCGTACTTTTTCCCTCGGTGGAGCATGTGCCCAGAAACCAGAAATTCTACTTCGGGGGTGAATCTGGGACCGCATTCGAACTCTGTAACCACCCCTAGGTGTGGCCCCAGGGGGGCAACTAGAGAGAATTCAAGAGACTTCAACCTTCTGCAGCCAGCAAGGCCCCTCCCTGCCGGGCAAGCTTCTGTCCTGCCTTCTCCAGAGAGCTGTTGTAAGTGCAATTATCCCAGGGAGGACAGAAGGTACCAGGCTCTTTGGGGAAGAATTAGGTAATTGGATCGTTTTTCCTCCTTGACAACGAAGAGCCAGGGACAGCTGGGGGACGCTGGAGGCCTCTCAGCTCTCTAAGGGGGAAACGAAATCTTAATTACAACTTGGAGCCTGCTAATGGTTGAACAGAAGAACAGATTACCTAAAGCAGGGTGCGCAAAGCGTGGTCCCGGGCAACAGCAGCCCAGCCTCGGCTGGACACTGATTAGCGATGCAGACTCTCAGGCCTTCCCCTGGCCTGCTGGGCTAGAGTCTCTGGGTGGGACCCAGCAATCTGTGTTTTAGGAAGCCCTCGAGGTGATTCTGATGTGAGCTCCTGTTCGAGAAGCCCTAAACTAACGGGTGATTTCATCCATTCCACAAATATTTACTGAGCGCTCCCAGATGTGCCCGGAATTACTGGAGGCTCAAGGGTTAAAAACATAAGGAACAGGAGCTAGTGGGTTGGATGGCGGTCACCCAGAAGACGTGTCTCCCCACGCCGTGACTGTGACCTCACTCGGAAAAAGGGTCTTTACAGACACAGTGGAGTAAAGGATCTTAAGATGAGGTCATTCCGAATTGCCTGGATGGGCCCCAAACCCAACGACAAGTTTCCTTAAAAGAGACAGAGGAGGAGAAAGCAGAGAAGCCCAAGTCAAGACAGAGGCACGGGTTGGGATGAAGCAGCCACAAGCCAAGATGCTTGGACCGACCAGAGCTGGGGGAGGGGAGGAAAGATGGTGCCCTGGGGCCTCTGGGGGCACCTCTGTCCCCCGGGGCAATGAGAGGATAAATATCCGTTATTTTAAACCACCTAGTTTACGTTAATTTGTTACAGCAACCCCAGGAAACCAATCTACACAACAAATAAGGGTCAGGACTTTAAAAATCTTATATTCTAGTGGGGGGATAGACGAGGGGATAGATGAGATGATAGATAGATAGATAGATAGATAGATAGATAGATAGATAGATAGATAGATAGACAGAAGATACATTTAGATCAATGGATGATGGATGGATGGATGGATGGATGGATGGATGGATGGATGGATGGACAGACTGAGAGGTGGATGGATGGATGGATAGGTACATAGGTAGGTAGATACGCAGGCGATATAAATAAGTGACGAAGATAATCTCGCGTGGTCAAAGCGCTATCATGGCAACAAAACAGAGTTCTGGAGAGAAACAGAAAAGGGATCACCGAGCTGAGACCTACAGGAAGTGGCTCCAGGACAAGGAGCTTAGAAATGAGGCACAGGGGACACAGAGGAGCTTGGTGCAGAAGGAAGGCCGGAGGGTAAGAGTGAGCGAGTCGAGGGGAGTGGGGAAGGGCACGAGGCTGGGGAGAAACAAGGGCCCTGGGAGGTGTTTGGAGTCTCCACCAAGGTCAGTGGAGGCCCCGGGAGGGTTAGAAGCAGGAAGCTCATGGAAAAGGACTCGGCCTGTGGAGTGGAGACGAGCCAGGAGGCGTGGGGGCGAGAGGTCCCGTGGACTAATCTCAGCAGTGGTCTCCCATCACTTCCGCCTCCTTCTGTTTGTCACTGGGAGGTCACTGGGTCCCACCTACACTCAAGGGGAGGGGGCCGCACAAGGGTGTGAATAGTGGGCTCACTGGGAGCCTTGGTGGATGCTGCCTACCACACTGGAGGGAAACGGCCAGCTTTATTTAGGATATGTGAAGTTCTAGCTGCTTCCGAGTGGTCACTTAAGACTGTAGCATGACCGATGGTAAAGAGGTAGTTGAAAGATGAAGAAACGAATGAATGAACGGATGGATGGATGAGTAGATAGACTGACAGATGACAGATGACCCATTGCTGAAGCCTGGTTGGTCCTGCCCAAACCACTTAGAAGGCTCCTGTCCCTGGCCCCCAAGGACAAGCTCTTTCAGACACCGTGGGCCCTCCCGGCCCTCCCTGTCCCCCGCCTGCAGGGAGCCAGCTCTCGGACAGATGAGCTCAGCCGGGGGCCTGGCCAAATGGCCCTCCTGCTCCAGAAACCTCGGCATGCCGGGGTCCACAGGGGGAGCCGCTGGCCGCCGTGGAAGAACCGCTGCTGGATCCTGGAACCCCACCCGCCGTCATCTTCAGGCCAACAAGCCTGAATTATGACAGAGAATCCGGAGCGGTGGAAACTTGGAGGCCGCCCGCGAAGACGTTTCTAGCTGCAGCCTCGTTTCCCAGCTGCGTGGGACACTTACTCCAACACCGAGTCCTGCATACGACATTTTCTCCGCGATTATGGCCCTGCTCGTTCTCGAACCGTCTCTGGCACCCAAAGGGCACTGTCTTTGGTTCCTCTTGGCGTGTGGATGAGCACGGCTTAAGCTGAGCCTTTTGTGTTTTGCACTCGGTTTTCTCTCTGGAGTCCGCGCTGCGATGCCGGCCGGAGCGGGGGCCGGGGAGCCTGGAGCGGGCGTGGGGTCTGTCGGCGAGGCGGGCTCCCAGACACGCGTCCCAGAGAGCAGGCAGGCCGGAGATAATTGGTACGGTCAGGGCAAGACAGAGGCTTTTCCAGATTAACGGAGCTACTGGGGGTGAAGATTCGGAGTTTCAAAAGAAGCTTCCCGAACTTAAGGCTATTAAGTTATTACGGCTGATTCCATGCAGAGGGGCCTTGGCCGAAGGGCATCGAACTGGCAGGCCTCCCGTGATTTTATGGGAGCGGGGCCGGGATGGGGGAGGCTGAGATCACTGGGGGAAGCAGCCCCGCCCCCGCACAGGCCGGAGGAACAGGACTTTGAACTTTTATTCTGGCAACCCCTCCGTCTTCGAGGGTGGCCCCCTTCACAGGGCGGGGGAGGTCAAGATGAAGGTTGGGGAGGGCTGCCGAGGACCAGGAGTCTCCGCTGGCCTCAGCAGCCCCCCTTTACCCCTCCGTCCCTCCTCCGGCAGGAAATACGTGTTGAGAGCTGGCGACAGGAGGGCAGCCAGCAGCCGGCATGATGGAGGAGGGCTGGGGGCCAGGAGGAAGCCGTAGGGGTACTCGGAGGAGGGCAGAACCGTAGCACTGCCCCCCCCCCCAATCTCCAAGGGGAGGGAGCTTCGGAGCCTCACATGCATCACAAACCCATGGTTTTCCCTTAGATTGCAGGTTTATCTGGAGTGCCTTGGGGGATCTTATATTATAGGCTGGGCTTCGACAACAAAAGGATGAGAAAGGGTATTAAACAACCCGGAAATTCATTTCTCTCCCCAGGAAAGGTCTAGGACCACACCCAGGGTCGGCAGAGCAGCCCCCGCAGTCCTCGGAATCAGGTCTCGTCTACCTCGGTTCTCTGCGCCTCACACACGCACCTTCACTTCAAGACACGAAAGGGCTGCTCCGGTGCCTGCCATTAATTTTGCATTCCAGCAAGTGCGAAGGAATAAAGGGGCAAGGAGTGGGCCGCCCCTTCCCTTTAAGAGCGCATCTTTGGAACCGGCTTGGCTTACATGCTTCGCATCACAATGGCCAAAATCGACCAGTGGCCACATGCAGCTGCAAGTTAGGTCAGGAAACGTGGTCTTTATCCCAGGCGATCACGCACCCAGCCCTATTCTGTTCGTGCAGGAGAAGGGAAGTCAGCGGTGGTGCCACAGAGGAGTGTGACGGACGCAGGCCGAGAGCCAGAGCCTCCAGCCCAGGCTCCCTCGGGCACATACGCCCCTTGATCTACAGGAATGGCTCCCCCACTCTTCTTTCAGCATTCATGCCAGGATGCAAAATCCACCTCCTCCAGGCAGACCTCTGGGATTAATCACTCCCCCTGCCGGCCAATGGTTCGACCTCGACTCCACCGCACCCTTCCTCCTGGGGGCAGGGGGTGTCCCTGGCCCTTTAGTACCTGGGCGTTTCTATGCCGTCTGCCCTACCGCCCGTAGAAGACTGTTTCCTGAATCGGGGATCCAGTTTCTTCCTCAGGGTATACGCGTCTACCGCTCCTCCCCACGGACGAGACAGGAACTGGGTCTCAGAGGTTGCAGAACAGAGCCGGCCAGCAGCCCTTCAACGGGTGTATTTCAGACCCGGACGTCAGGTCTTCTGGCACCTTCTCCCCTGTCCGGTGCATGACACCCCCCCCTCCCATTAGCGCTCCAAGGTCTTCACCTCTAACCCAGGACTTCTGGTTTGTTTCTTGGGAATAATGAAGGACCTGCCCTGCCGGCCAAACACAGCCCTCGCTTATTTTTGTCAAGAAGTTTCCCTGGTGCCCAGCAACGCCCGTCATTTACATATTCATTTACATATTCATTTACATATTTCCCACAGCTGCTTTTGAGATGACAGAGCCCCGGTAGTCGCAACAGAGACCTTCTGGCCCCCAGAGCCAGTCACACTTACTACCTGGCAATCAGCAGAACCGTCCGGCTCATTCCAGTTTGTGTAACGCCTGGCGGGGCCGCGGGGGCCCTCGGCAAACGCCGGCCGGGTGTCCGTCACCGCTCTGTCCGTCGCGGAGCTGGGACTGCACCCCCTCACCACGCTGGATCGGACGGGGCTGGGCACCTGAGCTGAGGGGCGCCTGGAGTCGGGACCCAGCCCGTCCGTCCATGTCAGACTGAGGACGCGTAGACTTAGGAGTCGGGAGCGGGGGAGGCTGGCTGCAGAGAGGGCCCGAGTGGCCAGCGAGTAGAGAGAGGCAGTGTGGACGCCCGCGCACCCCTCTCTGAAGGGCTCCCCCTCCTGCAGGTGTGTCCTGTGGACTCTGGTTACTCCCCCCGCCCCCCCCCCCGCCGGGGAGCGCAGGGGACACGGTTCGCCTCCCTCCGCGGGCCGGGAGCCCTCTGGGGCGGCCGGCCACCCCCACTGTCCTCCTCTCTCCGGCCGGGCCTCCTCTTTGGCGGCTCGCGGGCTCATTTTTCTGGAGTCGCTCAGGACATTACCGGCTAAATGAAGACTGTGGAATACTTGAAATTTCCACTCACACACTCCTTGGAAAAAACACATTAACCTTTAAGAAGGGAATAATAGCTTCGTTTTCAAGTGACCTTGTGTATCCGCTCTCGCATAGCACTTTCTGGGGGAGCCTCGGCCCGTGGCAGGGGCCCGGCGGGTGCGAAAGGTAAGGAAACATAAAGCCCTCAGCCTCCTGTAACTGAGGCAGACAGTCGCCGGCTGACAGCACCACTGACGCCCCTCGCCCCTGCAAGACACCCAGTCTGCCTCACAGGAGGTCACCTGCCTCCCTGGACTCGCTCTTGCCCTGGGGCCCGGTGAGCAGCCGACGCTTGGCCGGCCCTCTGCTCCCTTTCTGGCAGAAGGAGCACCCTTCTCCCCCAAAACGGCCTCCCCCCACCCCGGGAAAAGCCATCCCACCCGCCCGCTCTGCTGAGTCCCCTCCCCAAACACGGACACCGCGTCGTGGGCCCTCTTCGGGGGGAATCTGCAGAGCGTCTTAGCCCAGTAAAGGCTCTGAGAAGTCCTGCCAGAAAGAAACCTGCTCCGTTTGGTCGACCACGAGTATTTTCCAAACGCTTCTGGCACAGGAAGCTCCCGCCCCCTTTGTGATTTCGGGGCAACACCTGCGTGTGCCGGGAGGCCCGGAGCGTGCTCCAGAAGCCGCAGACCCCAGGGTGCACCTTCTCCAAGATCGTCCGAGCTCCGGAGAAGACCAGAGCCCGCTCTTCATTCCCCCATCACCGCGGGTGTCTGCGGCCAGACGCCTCGGGGGAGGAGCGGACGCAGACCCGGGGGGCCCAGCCTTCCCCGGCCTCGCGGACGGCAGGGCAGGGAAGCGATGCTCACGGCTTAAAGGAGAGACAAGAAAAGCCCCTCGTGTTCCCGGACGTCAAAGGCCCGACTTCCAAAGACGCTTTTTGAAGATAATTCAGGGGCGGATGACTTGAAAAGCCCACCAGTGAGGGCCAACCTTTAGACAGTAGAGAAGCAGCCTGAAGGGGAAGGCTGGGAGGACAGAGGAAGGAGGACTGGGCGGAAAGCGGGGGCCTTGAGCGGCCGCGAGGTCCCCGGCGAAGCTTCGGCTAAGAGCCGGCTCCCTGGCGGGCGCTGTGCCAAGAGCGGCTCACAACCACGTGCCTCATTCACTCGCCAAACATCTAGAAGGTGCTTCTCGTGAGCCCGGTGCTGGGGACGCCGTGGGGAATGTGACCTCGCTTGCATCAGAACGAGGCGGGGAGAGAATCTCCCCAATAATCACCGGGAGGGTGTGAGGCTGCCCCCGGCGAGGCCCAGAGGCTTTTGCAAAGCCACGAAGCTAGAAAAACACAAAGCCAGGAGTCCGGCGTGGCACCCCTGACTCCCACCCCCGTTTCCCCACTACACCAGAAAGTAGAGGGACGACACATTTAAAACACAACCAGTCCCGTTAGAAAACCAGTGACACGCCCCAGCGAGAACACGGACAGAGGGCAAGCCGGACACCGTGACGGATGCAGAGGGGGAGGGGGCCGCCGGAAGGCACGGCGGCGTCGAGGGACGGGGGCTGCTCTGCCGACTGCAGCATCGCCGCCCGAGCCCACCGCCCCCCGGGGGCCAGCCGACGCCATCCCGGGCCCAGGCCCTTCCCAGCGAGCTGGCCGCTGGCGAGCACAGGCCCTACCACCTGGCCCTCTGCCCCACCCCTTGGCAAGGCGAGACCCTCGGGCCCCATCGTTTCTCTGCTCCTTTTTCAGAAAGCCGCCGTGCCGCCGGGGTCAGGACGTGGTGGGCAGAGCCCTGCCCGTTATCAGCCGATGGCGCCATGAAGCCAGCGGATGGCCACTCACGTGCGGTCCCAGAGGTGACGGCCCAGCCCTGGCGGCTGTGGTCTGCGTCTCCACGCCTCCCGGCTCTCCCGGCACCCCCAAAACCCTGGCGGGAAAGCTGCCCCGCGGTGCCGTGGTTTGGATATCATCTTTCGAGATACAGACTGTATGAGTTTCTTCTTGCTGCTGTAACAGCCGTCCACAGACAGTGCCTTAGAGCACGCCGATGTCTCAGCCCACGGTGCTAGCGGTCACAAGTCCCCAGGTCCGGGGAGCCCATCCCCTGTCCCTTCCAGCTTCCTCGGGCGCCTGCATGCCTTGGCCCCCGGCCCCTTCCTCCTCTTCACCCCCACAGGTAGCTCCTGCCCGTCTCTCCGGCTCTGACCTTCCTCCCTCCTCCCTTGTGATGACCCAGCCAGTTAGCCCAGGTCGACCTCCCCTTCTCGGGGGTCCTTAATCACATCCGAAAGTCTCTCTGCCACGTACGGGAACATGTTCCCCAGCTCACGCTGTCCTACTGTCGTGGACACGAGCCAGGGCCTGGGGCCTGGGGGAGCTACAGGAGCACGGCCGGGGCCTCGGCAAGCAGGAGAGGAATGTCTTCCTCGCTCTCCTGGCCCCTCCAGGCCGCCGGGGAGTGTGTGCCCTGGCCACGCAGGCCGAGTCAGGCTCCCTGGGCCTCGGACTTGGTTTCTCACCAGCAAACGCAGCAGGC